>VYZM01000250.1:56205-81472 GCA_013398915.1 Dromas ardeola | reverse complement strand
TTTTTTTTCTGTAGTTATCATAATTTGTTTTCCATGATTATCTCTGAAGTGTGCTATTACCATATCCTGGAACTGAAACCAAGTCTCAAGCCCCTTCACCAAATCAAAAAAAGTCTGATTTTTATATACAGAGAAAGATGTATTGGAACGTTACCAGTACACAAACTTCTGTAAGTTTACTTATCACACAATTATTTAGGAATATTCTTCTCTAAAAGGAAAGACATTTAAAAAACCAAAATGTGAAAAGAAACAACGCTTATAAAATTGCAGTGAAAATTTGCTCAATATTGATATGAATGCCTTCGAATTATGTTTTTTATTTTTCACTTTGGACCAACAAGATATTTCACAAGCCTGAGATTTTTTCCTACAGCTGGCATTTTATTCTGCAGTATCATCTATTTACGTAAATGTGTGTTTATCAGCAAAATATGGTAGCAAAGTTAAAATACATGAATATTAATGCTAAAGTTACTGTGTTATGAGAATTCTTTTTTTGTTTGTTTGTTTCTACTAAGACAATGGAAGGAGTTTTGAGGGAGAAAACACCTGTACTCATATAGAAGCAGAAAATACAATACATCTTTATAAAAATACATGTTTCCAGGGAACGTTAATTGCTTTTTTAAATGGAATTTAAACTAGTGGATGAAGTCGATTCATTAGAGCTGGTGCCCAAACATAAACATGCATCTCAACCCTAGAATAATAACCCACACCTTAATTTGCTAACAATGTCCAGTGCATATTAATCTGAGCCTGAACCTTGAGTAGGTATGAAAGAGTAAAAAAATAAAAGTTATCTTTTGCATTTCTAGACTTCCTGGGTTGCAGCATTTGAAAACTTCTTACTTTACCATATGCCCCTCTGAGTCAGAGAACTGCACCAGCACATCTCCAAGTACCACAGGTATCAAATAAAGTCTCATAATTCTAAAGTATTTTAGCCCTCAAACAAAATAAAGACACGGCCTCAACTCTTTTTCCAGCATCTATCAGGTATTTTCACCTGCATTTTATGCATTGAACTTAACAAACTTCTTAATCCCAGCAGTTTTCCGGGACAGAGAACTCAAAAATGCCACTTACTCAACTTTATAAAGAGCATATCATGTGCTCCACCTCTATCTTATTCATGTGATGCTTGGGACTATATCCCCAGTGAGATCCTGTGGACAACTCTTCACCTGCCCAGAGGGTATTGCACAGCACTGAACACTGACGCTTTCTTCTATTGGTCAGAGAACAGCGGCAGCAATCTGCTGTCTAATCTACTCCGTCTCCTTTATATGAGGGCTCTAAATTGATACTGGTTTCACAGTCACTGGCTTAGCAAATACCTACTTGCTCTATTTAAACATGACTGAACTAATGATTAAATTTGAGGGTTGCAGGGGAACATAACCCTGGACTCCAAAAAGCATTTACCAGTGAAAAAAGCATGCTCAGCACACCATCTGCAACTCCAGGACACCCTCCGACATCATCTTCGCAGGTTTCACATCCCACGTTCTGTCTCATGGGGAACTCTCAGTTTGGTACAACACACAGGAAGGCGGCAGCAGAGATGGAGACGTGACAAGGAGGCAACTAATATCAGCAGGAGGGTTTGGCTGAATGCGGGGTGGATATTTGGGGTATGGTGCCTGTTGCCTGTGTACTTTTGTCTGTCTGACTAGGGAAGTTCAGCAAGGCTGAGGAAGAGTTTGGGAGGAGAGTTGAAGGAAGACATAAATTGGTCTTAAAAAAAAGTGGGGTTTGGCTTTTTGATTATCAGTTATTATTACAAGCTCAACTTCATCTTCGATGCAGATATACTAATATATATATTTTAAACCAGCCACAATTTGGCAGATACCTCACAACCACGTATTTCCAGGCCGCAAGAAGACTGCTGGTAGCAAAAAATGAAGGCAAGAAAACAAAGAGGAGCCTGCTTACCATCCCTTTTGGACAAAGGCATCCAGATACACAGCCATGGCTGATGCATTCCAAGTCATAATTCTGGCAAGTCTTGGCACACTCCAACCCTTCAGCTCTTGGATTGTTTGCAGGACAGACAAATTTTTCCATGGGGTATCTGCATGTCAAGCTCCTTTTTACTTTCAAAAATAAATTTACGAAAATTGCAATTAGAAGTCAAGTAGTGTTAGCACGGTATTTTTCTAAAAGATGGATCAACATTTTTATTAGAAAACTAATTTAGGATATAGAATGGAACAATGCCACTACACCACTATGAATGTCATTGTAAAGGTAACAGTCCCCACTTCCCAATGAAGTGACCTCAGTTAGGCTATCGTAAAAGCATGTATTCTAATACGGAAGCAAAAAGAGCTGCACAAGCATTCAATTCCAGATTGCACTAGGGCTATGAGCACACTTTATTGTGAAACATATTTCAACCTGAGGCAGTGTACACTAGCAATGTCAGCACAAAATCCATATTCTGAGAAGCAACAGCACCATGTATTTTTGTACTTAGAGTCACTTCCAACACAGAGTATAACTACATGGATGACTATTAATAACAATGCCCTTCGCTTAAATACAAAGTTTTCAAACTTTTTGAGAACTCAAGTTCTGAAAGAAGATCAGAATTTCCCCAAGAAACTCCAGGTTATTATTTCAAGCAATGCTAGAAATATGCCTCTTTGAGGTTTTGTAAGTCTTAACGCACTAATATCAGGAAAATTATGTTTTAATAACATTATAGCAAGGGTTTGGTGAGATATACACCTAAAAGGCTTCACCTGAAGGATAGTGGGGGCCACCTAGTGACACTGTTATTGGTGGTTTACCAAGACCCCCTCTCCCAACACAATCCCGTAAGCTCCATCCATGTATCAGTGGAGAACCTCAAAAAAATCCCAGAACACTAATGTCCTGTTCTCCAATCCAGTCCCTAGCTCTGCAAGGCAGTTGTCAGTCTCTGGGAGGCTTTATGGTGAGATGCTTGGTGGCTGGATGGCACACTCGGTGCCTGGCAGCACTCTAACCTTCAAGCCACAAAAAGCTTCATATGCACCAGAACTTGCAGCCTCCTAGTCAGAAGGAGGAGGTGTAAAGCTGGCTAGTTACTCAAGTCGTGCGATCCTCAAATAGAAACTGAGGGCCTCAGATCACCGCCAAGGGAACCCCTTAACCTCTTCAACTAAAGACAGAGTGCAGTGGCTAACTATAATTCTGAGAGGTGGGACACAATGAACCCTGCATCCTCCCATGCAAACATTTTGTTTCTACAGTGTAACAAAAAAAGGTTTAGAAAAAGACTTCCAGCATCACCAGCCACTGCAACCTCTGGTACTTCTTCCCCACTCTAGATTACCAAGAAACTGAAGAGGGGGGAAAAAAAAAAAAACACATTAATTTCTTAAAGCATACTAACTTCTGGCAGATGGCCTCTCATCAGCGAAAACATCTGGCAGGAAGGCACCAGGAACTCTGTTTGTACTGCAGTGCATGAAACCGTTTTCACAATAGCTAAGAAAAACAAATAGAGTTTATATTTAACAAAGTGACATTTAGCTTTCATTCATGGTGTTGTTTTCAGACAGGCCCACAGGGAACTCATCACAGTACCAAAATTACACCTCTCATTGCTGCTGATCTGTTGCTTTCCATTCACTCTGCTCATCAACCTTAAAGACAAATCTTCCTTAAGATAGTTGCAGTGATATACTAGCATGGTAAACCAGCTGTATGCTAGCCCTGTCCAGCTGAATCCAATGCATCTGCACAGGCATAAAGCTGGGCAAGATAAATAATAGTCAGGTCTGCTGTGGAGAGAGGTAAGGGACCACTTAGTCCCTGCAGCTTCTGACTTCTGTGGTAGAGGAGAAAAGGCGCAGACATTGTTCCCAAAACTGGCCTTGCCGGGAGCTGCCCAGCAATTACATTCCTACTCTCAGCGTACCGCTACTCAATTTAACAATTAGAAATGCTTTTTAATATTTGTATCTTTGACAGAGATAATTAGGTTTTAATGATTAAGAAATGTAACGCAGTACATTAAAGTGACATTTTAAAAGCCTTCCAAGTAGCTATTGCCAGTAATTAAACTCCATTTCAAACTGGCAGGAACTGTTCACGAAACAGGGCTTAGTCCTTTTTTTCTGACTAAGATGGCATTTGAAATTATATGGATAGAGATGCAACAGCAAAACTCACCATTTGGTTTATTGGAGGCAAAATCTTGCCCTCTTCTAAACTAGTTTCAGAGGAGGTAAAGGAACTGAGGAACTGAACCAGTTAATGACCCCGGCCATTCAAAAATTTCTGAGTCGCAGCATGTAGGGATGAGCTATGAAAACTGACTGCACTTACCACATGGTGTAATGATCTGAAAAGACGTCCTCTGGCTGGAAGATCTCACCGTCATAGTAACAAGAGCAGTGGGACTTTGGCACGCATTCCTCATGCTCATCCAGGTAGTGCCCGGGGGGACAGTAGCATCCTTCCACACAGAGTTCATCACAGTCCTCATCCGGGTAGGACAGAGATCTGCAGGTCTGGTTGCACGGCGTCCCACACTGCTGGTACACTTGGCCTTCAGGACAGGTCATTGCTGTCGAATGACGTGCACATCAGGGAGACTGGCATTAGATCCAAAGCCAACTAAAAGAAAAGCTGCCTAAACCAGACTGGGAAGCTGGGAATTAAAATGTATTTACTCAATTTACTCATTGACGGAAGCCTGTATTACACTGTCTTTCCTCAACTCTGCAGCACCAGTGAAGCCTACGGCACTGCTTATACATACACACACAAGCAAAACCCTTACTATGTGCAGTTTCCAATAAATGTCGGGATTGGATTGCAACCCCTGCAACAGAAATCCATCCACAAAATTTCATCCAGAATGAAAAACACAGGCTGTGTCCAGCCTCTATTATTACTTGGATCTACAAGTTAGGAGCATTACAAGTATCATGCACACATTTACACCTCTCTTCCCTTCCAGCATGGCTAGGGACACTTTGGTCAAAATAAGTAGAAATGTAGGTTTCTGCCTTGATAAGCAGGTGCTACCACCGTTTAAAGCCTCACATCTAAGAAGCTCTCAGTGATTTCTGTGGAAACAGGTTCAATTAGCAAAGTCATTTAATGATTGTGGAGCCAAACCTTGGGTACTAACGATTTCTGATGATTAATTCATTTTTATGGAGACCTAATTATGGCATTTGGAGCCATTTTTGCTTCTTTGTTTATAAAACTTCCACTTCGTTCTACAGCGCTGATTTTGAGGCAACCTCCTCGGCATACAACAGCATCGGCACTAGGTGGCAGCTGGGACAACACATTTCAGAAGACGAGAAAACAAGTTAGTATTATCAAGGGCTTTTAACAGTCCTCCTGTTAACCGGAGTTTACAAAACCTGTCGTTTGTAGCAACCTTCCAAAGCAAACGGCCAGGGTTGTAAGGTGATGAGGTAGGATGTTCAGCGGAGTGAGTGAAGCAGCTGCAAATACGAGCTGGCACATTTGTACTGTGCTAAAACCAAGATCAAGGGGTTACAGAGAAAGCTCTTCCTCTTCTCATCCCTGCAGAGTGATCCAATAATCCCGACCATCTCTTCTGTGAGCACACACCCCTGGAAACTGTAGCAGCAATGACAGTAAAAGAAAAACTACCTCAAGGCTACCGCGTTGTGGCCTCCCCAGCTGCTAGCAGGGCTGAACTAACACGGAGGCTAACAAAGCAAGTCCCACACACTAACCAACATCTAATGCTTACCTACACAAAATTCTTCTGAAATGAAGAATTGTTTCTACTTACTGAAGAGAGGCATGGTTGCACCAACATCTCCCCGACTTCTTTTGAGGCACCTGAAGTCCCATACATGGGAGCATAAGCCTCTAACTTAAGGATCCAGCCCGGCCTTCTTCAGAGCAAAGATCTCCCAAGTTTGGGACTTGTGCCCAAGCTATTTAACTTACCTTTCACAACACAGCCCAAGAAACTTGTGTGTGCTCATCAACACAGAGTAAATACCTCCTAACTCAGAAACCAATAGGTGACAGATTCACTCACAGTTATAGGAGCCTTTGGCAGCTATTCACAGAACAGTACTTCTAATTCACATAAACATGATCTTTGCAGAAAATCAAATACTGAACGAGAGTCCAGGGCTGAGAACCAGTTGCTTTTTTAAAAAAACAAAGACAAACAAACAAAAAAAAACCACCAACACCAAAACTTTCATTACTGAAGGCATGTGCAAGCAGGACAACCATGAAGCCTCAGCCAAAACCATGATATGCTACACAGGAACCTCTGGAAACAGGGAACTGGTTTGGCAGATTTCAGGCAGGTTCACCAGTTTACTAGGGTTTCAAGATTCAACAAGGATAGGATCACTGAGCCCAACATCCTGCCCTACTTTCTAGTCCCTGCCCACAGGGACAAGTTTGCAGTGGATCCTTTCTTCAGATAAAGCTTTATAACTCATCTTACCTGCCCATGCACTTCTTCAGTTTTTTAGAAACATCCCTCGCTTTTACAGTTATGCTACCCAATGCCATGTTCATCCTCCAAGTCCTAATCAACTGTTCCACTACCTCTCAGCAACATCTGTTTTTAACAGCAAAAAGGCAAGACAACTGACCTGGGAGGGGACTTTTGTCTACACACTTTGTAATACACTGTCATTATGAAAAATAAAAATAACATCCCGTTATTGCCAGGAAAATGAGAGGAAAAGGCGAGGTGCACCTAGTCTCTATGGACGCCTGTTATAAAACCGAAACATCTCAATGCTGTGCTCTGAAGCTCAGTCTGTCCCAGGTATAAGATGGAAAATAGTGGGAAAGTATTGGAAAAGTGCATATCCATCAGACAGTTCACCCAGCTTCTTGTAGGTGGGTCTTCAACACAGAGTGAGAGAGACATAAATCTTGACCAGTTTCTCATGTCGTGCAAGGTGAATGCATAATCACACATAGGTCAGAGGCTCTGGGCGATGACGCACCCTGTCAGGACTAGATTTAACACAGCTGCTTCACCAGCACTGGCTGGCATGGTGAGCCCCACCATGTGATGGTTGCCATCCTCAAATGCTGCTCAGAGCCTGCCCTACTACCCACTCCATCACTCCTGCATCTATCCCATATAAATACTCTTGCAGAAGACACGCAAAGACAATAAACTACCCTCCACCACATTAAGGAAAATAGTGGGATTATCAGTAGGACCTAAAACCTGAATCGAGAGACGTGTTGATTGATTCCCCTTTGCCACAAAACAATGCATACATATACAAGACACAGAATCATAAAATCATTTAGGTTGGAAAAGGCCTTTAAAATCATAGAGTCCAACCGTTAACCTAACGCTGCCAAGTCCACCACTAAACCATGTACCTAAGCACCACGTCTACCCATCTTTTAAATACATCCAGGGGTGGTGACCCAACCACTTCCCTGGGCAGCCTGTTCCAATGCTTAATAACCCTTTTGGTAAAGAAATTTTTCCTATCTAAAAGATAGGAATTTTCCTATCTAAAAGATAGGATTCTTGGTAAAGAAATTTTATCCTATCTAAACCTCCCCTGGTGCAACTTGAGGACGTTTCCTCTTGTCCTATCACCTGTTACTTGGGAGAAGAGACCAACCCCCACCTGGCTACAAGCACCTTTCAGGTAGTTGTAGAGGGTGATAAGGTCTCCCCTCAGCCTCTTTTTCTGCAGACTGAACAACCCCAGTTCCCTCAGCCGTTCCTCACAAGGCCTGCTCCCTAGACCCCTCACCAGCTTCGTTGCCTTTCTCTGCACTCCCTCCAGAATCTCAGTGACTTTCTTGTAGTGAGGGGCCCAAAACCGAACACAGTATTTGAGGTGGGGCCTCACCAGTGCTGAGTTCAGGGGGACAATCACTTCCCTAGTCCTGCTGGCCACACTATTTCTGCCACACGCCAGGATGCTATTGGCCTTCTTGGCCACCTGGGCACACTGATGGCTCATGTTTAGCAGCTGTTGAACAACACCCCCATGTCCTTTTCTGCCAGGCAGCTTTCCATCCACTCTTCCCCAAGCCTGCAGTGTTGCATGGGGTTGTTGTGACCCAAGTGCAGGACCCAGCACTTGGCCTTGTTAGACCTCACACAATTGGCCTCGGACCATCAATCCAGCCCGCATGGATTCCTCTGTAGAGCCTTTCTACATTCAAGCAGATCAAGACTCCTGCCCAACTTCATGTCGCCTGCAAACTTACTGAGGGTGCACTCAATCGCCCCATCCAGATCATTGATGAAGATATTAAAGAGAACTTGCCCCAGTACTGAGCCCTAGGGAATCAGAGAATTGTAGAAACATAGAATGTGTTGGGTTGGAAGGAACCTTTAAAGGTCATCTAGTCCAACGCCCTTGCAGTAAGCAGGGACATCTTTAAGTAGATCAGATTGCTCAGAGCCTCATCAAGACTGGCCTTGAGTGTCTCCAGGGTTGGGGCCTGCACCAACCCTTGGGCAACCTGTTCCAGTGTCTCACCACCCTCATTGTAAAGAACTTCTTCCTAATGTCTAATCTAAACCTACCCTGCTCTAGTTTAAAACCATTGCCCCTTGCCCTATTGCTACATGCCCTTGCAAACAGCCCCTCCCCATGTTTCCTGTAGGCCCCCTTCACGTACTGGAAGGCTGCTATAAGGTCTCCCTGGAGCCTTTTCTTCTCCAGGCTGAACAACCCCAACTCTCTCAGCCTGTCTTTATAGGAGAGGTGCTCCAGCCCTCAGATCATCTTCGTGGCCCTTCTCTGGACCCTCTCCAACAGGTCCATGTCCTTCTTGTGCTGAGGGCTCCAGAGCTGGACACAGTACTCCAGGAGGATCTCACGAGACCAGACCAGAGGGGAAAAATAACCCCTCTCGATCTGCTGGCCACACTTCTTTTGATGGAACATCACTGTTGACTGGCCGCCAACTGGATTTAACTCCATTCACCACGACTCTTTGGGCCCAGTCATCCAGCCATTTTCTTACATGCACATGCATGATATAGACAGCCCTTCACGGCATGGCTTATCTGCTCCTTCCATGCAGCATGAAGGAACTGGCTGTGTTGCTTATTCACGGTGGGCAAGGTGGTATTCAGCTCTTAAACAATCAAACTTCATCTAAAATAATTTCAAAGACATGGGAGATGAATGCGCTTGTTAGCTTGGCATGCAGCAGAAATGCTGTGCTACACTAATGACTCACCTCCCTGCCACTTATCCACTTCAAATCAAGCAAACCGGTTCTGTCAAGTCATTTCCCAAGAAACTGAATCTCTGTTGACCAAGGCAGGAGCAGAGCATGTGTTCAGCGCACTGGGCCATCAGCACAAATTATGCAACCTGCACATTCACTTCTCAAGCCCATTAAAAGAGGGATTGTTCTCCTTCATGTGACAGGAGATGTCTGGGGCATCAGGATTATTTAATGGGGGCTGATGGATCTACAATCAGGGAAATCGTCACTTTATGAGAGCATAAAGCGCTCTGTAATGCACAGAGAGGAGGAAGTAGCTCTGCACTATTAAAGATTAATTGTGAAAATTGACTTGTTCAATTACAGAAAGAACGATGGTGCATTATCGCTGCTCTTTCTTTCAGCCTCCAGACCTGCACATTTTTAAAAGGATTTTTATTACATTACTGTTCCACTATCTGAACATTTACATAAATTAGGTAAAATATTACGAAACCATGCAGCAGTTTAACATAAATAGATTTTGTTCTCATTTGCAGTAAATACTCTCCAGCCTGCAGAAGCTGTAGTCTGATCTTACAGGTACAGACCCTTACAGGTGGAAGGCCAGTAACCTCTCTTTCTCTCTCTCTCCCAGTTTCTACTCACTCAGTTTATAAATGTTTTTCCCACCCCCTGTTTGGGAAGAAGTAGCAGAACAGATCTGACAAATATACACACTTTTCCCCAAAATTTTCAATTGTCTTTTTTCCTTAATAGCAAAGTTACTCAAGAAAATGGAAAACCATCCATTTCACAAATATTTATGGAGAAAAGGGTGTCCGTGTTCCATCAAAATTCTATTGCAATTTCTTTGTACCACTTTGACCTAACAGAGCAAGAAAAGTAATAAAAGACATTGGCGGCTTCTCTCCAGCTTCTTAGGAGTTTGGCTATTAATTTTGCACTGGACTGATCTATGCAGACATACTATTCTATCTGTTACCCCACCCTCTGTAACCCAAACTTGCAGACGCCAGAGAGGTTGTGGGATCTCCATCCTTGGAGATATTCAAACTCATCCAGACAAGAGCCCAGGCAATTTGCTGTAAGTTAGCCCTGACAGGATCAGATGCTGTACCAGAAGACTGCCAGAGGTTGATTCTGGTATAAGTTTGTCTATACTTCTAGGATTCTGTTCTATGACTACCACTTGACTGAGTGCCTGCCTTTGTGCTTCCTTCATACCCTCAACTTCATCTAAAATCAGGAGTCACTGACAAGGTCAGGAGCTGGGAAGCCTGGGCCTTGAAAGAAGGAGGTACTAAAATAGCAATTTATACATTAATACAAATCACTTGGAGATTCTCAGCATGGGATATTCAGAAAGTTTCCAGGTGAGCAGCTGAAACTTAAATACAGCTGAAAATGGAAATCCAGTCAAAAGCTCTGCTAAGGTATGTCAGATGACTGCTTCTCTCCCCCAGTGCTGAGCAGTCTCTGTGAACAGTTTTTGCATCCTTGCTCGAGTGGAGGAAAGATACACTCTCTCATCATTTGCCATAAGAAATATTTGGCACCTCGCAGAAATCATCTCATTCTAGATTTCTCATCTGACATTGCCAAGAAATTCCTTTGAGACAAGGGTTTTAGGAGCATTTCACTTACGGCAGAAGTCAGGCTGTCTCCACTGGATCAGGACGTTCTTCCTAGCACAGGCTGCTGCATAATTAGCAATAGCAGAGCATAGGCAATCCTTGCCATCGGCGCAGGAGCAAACATCAAAGCGGCAGTTCTTCACATAGGGAGTGGGACTGAATTCATGGTGACAGGGTTCAAATGCAGAAGACATCAGAATTGAACAGGAGTCCTCAGCATATTTGGCTAAAAAGAGAAAAGTTACATGCTTGCACTGAATCTATCAGTGGCTTTCAAGAAAAGCCAGAAAAGCCACAGTAAGCATTTTCTTTTTCTTTTGTAAAAAAAAAAAACAAAAAAAACAAAAAAAACCACACACACACACACAGAAAAATAAAATATGATCAATAGGCATAGATAGCATCATAGCTCATAGGTCATGAGCTCCACTAAAAGAATAATGTTTCACTAGTAAAGCAAATCAAGGAAAAGCAATGCTTTTATATTCTGTAGTAAAGCAAATCAAGGAAAAGCAATGCTTTTATATTCTGTTACCACTATTTCTGGTGCTGTACTTCCTTCCACAGAGCCTCTGCTTTCTGCTGCTTTTTATATTTGCAAAATTAAACCTTCTAGCCTGCACTACGCTCACGAGTCTACAGTGCCTGCTCTGATCTACGGCCATAAAGTTTTATGCATGCGTGCTCCTCCCAGAAATCAGAGGCTGCTGTAACACCTGGGACAAGAGAATTGCGCTGAGAATGTCTTCCAATGTCCAACCAGGACAGACAAGCAGTATGGAGGGAAAGAGGAAGGCTGCCTGTTGGGATGCAGTAAAAGAAGGGAAACAAGGGATCAGGAAAAGCATATAGGTGTAAGGACAGAGGGGTGAAGCAGACAGGTGTTTTGTCCACCCAGAGGATAAACATAGTATTGCTGTCACCTGTAAGTGTAGTTTCAGTGACACTCAAGTTTGTGCTGTGGCTGTGATGGTCTAACTCTGACTGTGGTCCAAACTGAAGACTAGCATGATCCCACATTACTGATTCCTTTTTTTTTTTTAAACAACGATTGCAGTTACCCTACTGGTAATGCAAGCAACAATGGCTTCTTCAGTCTCTCTCTTTTTTTTTTTTTTACTTTTTATTGTTATGTAAAATGGAAGATCACAGTTTGTAGCACATGTTAATTTTGGATGGAGTTCAGTACCTAAACGAGGATTGAGATTGCAGGGGTCACTGTCTTGTTTTAACAAATCTTGGCAGTCTGCATTGAGCTTCCAGGAGTTTCCAAAATCTTCCAGAAGAGCTTCCACCATGCCAGAAGGTGTAAGAAAATCGTCCCCTTGGTTACCGTTGTAATTTCCACATAGCCCACACATCCTTTCGGAATAGACTGGAGATAGCTATGGAACACAACATTAGCCAGGTCATCCTCCGGAATAGGTCACCACTGTATAGCAAGATTTTTCTAAAGAATGAACCATACACAATTTAACAATCAAGGAAATTCTCAAATACATAGTAAAAAAAAAACCTATAGACAATTTCATTGTACTATATTTTTAAACTTCTAACAAAGATGCTACTATTAGCATCTGTATTTTGCAGAGTACAGTGCTAACTTCAAATGGTAACTGCAGGTGAGTAGGAGAAAAATGGCTTATTTTTGTGCCTTGATCAGCATGCCAGTTTAGTCTTTCTCCGTTTTTCCCCTTCATTCATATAAATAAACAGGGCAACAGTGGGGGCTGCATTTTTTAATATAGTGAGATCATTCTATTTCCAATTGTCCAATGGGAATTTGGGAAAAGATATGGCACCTGAAACCATTTCACATTTTAAATGAAAATTTAAACAGATGGGTTTATCACAAAACAGAGACAATGGTAGAGGATTTGTTTCCCTCAACATTAAGCACCATTAATAAAATAAGGAAGAGACTACTACCGCTGGAGCTACATTACCTCACACCAGAGCTTCCTCCTGCCTAGAGGAACTTATGACACAGTAAAAGCAGCATTGCAAGCAACCCACAGAGCAAATGTACTTTTCTTGCTGCAAATCAAGGGACAGCTGAAATGAGACCCTAAACTTAGAGGTAAACAGGGGGAAATCGCTTAAGCAACATCTGCAACACAAAGGCACCAATATCTTTTATTCTAGTAGAAACTGCCAGGTTCTATAGAAGTAAAGATCTGGTATATCACAAGTGCTACCAACTGTCCTCAGGAGCGGATTCAATGCTTTAATGCTACAGCAGTTCTCTGCATACATTTAGTAGAGTGCTAGAGTTAGATAGGCAGGAGTGACCAGTAAACAGAACCAAAAAAGCTAGAAAAACACATTTTTCAAGAACACTGGTTTTCTGTATAATTCAAATTAAAACATCCTCCAAAACATAACCTAATACTACCCTCCCTTCGAACACAATGGTCAGATAGTAAATATGGAGCATCAAAAGGAACAACCATGAATTATTAGAGAATACATATCCTTATTACTCCGATGGCCAAGGAAGTTACTTTTTCACGTACTCGGCATACAGACAATGACTCATACAAATCCATATTCTGACATATTTTTGAGTGGAAGCTCGAACCACAAATATCAAGTGGTCACAGAAAGGGGAACCTTCTTGAGGAACATAAAAAGAATTTTTACCAGAAGTCTGGCCAAAGTAATGGAAGTGTATCACTTCCCCCAATTGTCAGAAATACTTGGCAACAGGTCAGTCTACAAATCCAGCATAAATTAAAAAAGCAATTAAAAAGATGCTTTAGATACCCAGCGAGGGAAAGAGCTCAGAGCAGAGCTGAATACATGCAGATGACTGGAGAAACTTCTACCGCTTTCATGAGTAGAGGATCTGGAGCAGAAAATCTGATTTAACTGTAATAAAAAATTTGCCAGGCTACACGGGTCTCTGACTAGGCAGAAAAATACTTTGAATACTGAGAAAAGCAAACACTTCTGAGATGTGCCAAGGGACCAAACTGAATTATTCTCAGCCCAAAACCAACTTCTAGGACCTTTGGTGCACAGAGATACAGACCTCATTGAAATAATGATACCAAAACCACGGATGCTTTCTAAAGTTATTCTCGACCTCTCTTGTCTGTTGTCTTTTCAACTCTTGTACTCATTTTTGAACTAGCTTTCATGTACCTTTACACTGTGCCAAATGTGACATTTAAACCAGATTTTGGGGCAGGCGAGGAGAGTGCAAAAGCAATGCCATGGTTCGGAGAGGGTAACACTCACTGCTCGGTAGAAAACCCCAGGAAAACTGACTTTCTTGGCAAAAAACTTCTCAGTGAGCAAAGCCACCCCACACAGGGCCCAGCTGCAGACCCCCTACTACAAATGGGGCTCAAAGGCAGCAGGGCTGTGGTTAAGCACCCCCTCCACACGAACGTGTCAGGAGCATGCAGGTGCACAGCCACCCAGCACCAAGCAGGAGCGCATCACCCCGACCTAACACCCATAGCCTGCAGGTCATCACACCAGGAAGGAACGCTACAGGCGGACTCATGCTCCTGAGGGAGCACATACAACCTCAGGGACAACCTCTTATACAGGTTATAACCTTATATAAGGTTAACCTTATACATGTTACAACCTTATACAGGTTATAACCTCAGGACAGCCTCTTATACAAGCAAAGAGGGAGACAGATGGCTTAACTGGAGAAGCTGTGATGGTTTATCAGCTATCAGAAGACTACTCCACAGGAAATAATCTTCCCCCCTTCCCTCACAGGCGTTTCTGCAAGTCATTACACACACACAAAAATAAATGGTTTAAGTACCACATTCTGTTGTTGCAGCTAGAGTCCTTCCCTTGCAGCTCACTTCTTTTAAACCTGGTTTGGGTATTTCTACACTCTGCTGCGGTCTCGGCACAGACAAACCCTAATTGCTAATCAAGGGTGACTTTAAGCATCCCTCACAGTAGCAGGAGCATGCAACATATCTTCTATGAGTTAATTGATTTTTCCTGGAAATTATGAGTAACTGAGTCCCTGGAGCTATATTCTTCCCTTATTTTAAGTCATACAAATACATTGCTTTAGACAGGACAGTCAAAGCAAATGAAAGCAAAAATCCAATTTGGAGGGCATCTGTTGAACAAAACACAAAACTATTCGTGATTAATAATGGCTGTCATTCCACGAAAAAAGAGAGAGAAAAAAAAAATTCTACCAAGCTGCTGTAGGATGAAAGTGTTTGTTTCTGGAGTACAAAAGGACCTGTATATCACTCTGGGGGTAGCAAAAGAGAATGGAATTTCTAACATGCAACACAAAGCAATTTCTCACTTCACACAATAAAATCTTTGTACGTGTTTGGGTGGGACAAGAGAGGGGGCAAAAGGGCAGAAATAGACAGAAAGAAAGAGTACCTTCACAAGGAGTTCACCATGACCATCCCAGTCAATCTGCAAATCTTCCCCATAAGTAAGGCGAACTGAAGTCCTCACCGTGCGCTGGATACGGAGGGTACCTTAGGACAACCACAAAGTGTCAGTCAGCCAAGCCAGGATGTGGCGCTTCATTGCCTGGGGCTGCTGTGTGGTGCTGAACAGGCCAACAGAGAGGCTGCCACAGAGCTGGGGGCACACAGGTCCACCACTGCAAGGGGTGCCCGCAATGCCCACTGCACAACTTTCCAAGCTTTGTGCCTGCTCAGCAGTTTACATATACATGAACTTGTCCATAGGCTCTGCTTTAAGGCACTCAGGAGCCCTAGAAGCGGATAATACGTGCATTCCACAAAACCTCAGGCATTAACTGTGACATTTTGCAAGGTAACTGGAGGGATTTCAAATATCTGGATAAAAAATAGTAATAATTTTAGAAAGCACAGGCCAACAGTGGTTTTCAAGATCACATCTCTCAAATCCAGAACAGCTGAATTCTCCTGATTTTAGAGGAGCTGAGCCAAGACATGTTGGCTGCGTGGAGAGTTGCTGAGATGACAGAGCTTCTAGAAGAGGTTGCAAGTGAAAATTTGGTTTTGAAAACATTTTTTGATTGAACTGGGCTAAGGTGTGCCAGAAAACACTGGTAAGTAGGACCCCTTCCATGGCTGGCCAAAGCTAGACATCAAGAACACACCTTGTACCAAAGGGATCTGTATGTCTTGTCCATTCAGTGAAATTCCTCCTCCATGTTTCATTTTAATGAGGCTGTTGTCCATATCCTGGATTCGGACCGAAGCTGAGCGAGTGCACACGGCATCGGGATCATCTGCACACTACAGAGAAGGGGAGATTTGCCTCGAACCTCAAGCTTTCACTTTATTGGGACTTTATTGACTTAGCCCCAGGCCCCCAGAAGGCATTTTGGCATCTAATTCAGGAGGTGTTAAGTGTCTCTATGGTTTTACAGATCTAGTTTCTCCATCCCACAAACACCAGGCTGGCAGCCTTTCTTCCATTATCCTGCTAATCACGCACCAGGGAGCCATCCGCAGCTCCTTGTCCCAGAGCCTGGAAGGCAACCTGCGGGCGTCACACCAGCACCCGGGAGCAGCCCACGCCAGAGGCCGGCATCCAGCCCCCCCAGGCTGTGGCAGGGGCATGGGGGGCACACTCTGCTGTCCCCCACAGCCTGGGAAGCAGCTGCGGGGTTCACACTGCCCGAGACTCCCGTGCTGTTTGTTTTCCCCGCTGAGGGTTAGGCAGATGAGGAACAGGGATTGCAGGCCCCCGGGGACGCCTGATTTCGAAAGGGAAGTTTCAGTGGAAACCCGTTCTGCGAGTTCCCAAGCACAGATGACCTCAGAGCTGCACGATCAGAGCTTTCTAAGGCAGGATACAGACGTAGATGGTGCATGTGTATGACCGTCACACCCAGTTTCTCCAAAGCCTGTGACCTGCAAGGCAGGCTGATACTCCCATTTCACTCCCGTCCGTCTCCTGAATCCGTCGTACCTCTGTCTGGCCTTCAGTTCGTCCATCCCCATCCTTTTTATTCCTCTCTGCTTGGTTCAGTACCCTTTTTAATCTCCACGTTAGTTCACTTACTCCCATGCGCAACTGGTGAATTAATTTCACGACCAGGTTAACTCCCTGTGACACCCCCTCCAGGGTCTCCTTCCCTCCCTGCGCTGGCCCGGCTCCCTTTCCTGCCTCTCTCCAGCCGTCTCCACTCACTGACTTCCAGCTGCATCTCTTCCATCCATCAGGGGAGACAGCAAAGAAAGTCAGGAGCTGCTGGCTGGCTAGTGAGCAGCAGAAATCACCAGCCAATATGACTTAATGGAAAGCAACCCAAGGCACTACTCTGCCAGTGCACCCTGCTCAGTATCCGAGGAAATGTCTTTTCGCTCCCCGGGCACCGGCGAGGCACCGTCCCTCAGGGCGCTGTGCAAGGGGTGCACCCTCCTCTGCATTTGTTTGTTCAGCTGGCAAAGAGGCGGCGAGGGCTCCTTCTCCAAACCTCATTATGAACCTCAATCCCCAGGTAGGCTCCTGGGAATGGGGGTGAGGAGAGGCAAAACACTTATTAACTAAGGAGAAAGACTGCATCTGTTATTTAAACTCAATTATTTCATAGGAAAATTACTTCTGTTGGCCTGTGCATCTGCAATTCGTATCAGACTCCCACAGCCCTTCCCACTCTCTCAGGAGCATGCGCGGAGCTGCACAGGCGCCAGCCAAGGCTGCTGTTACCTGCACGGTCTCAATGATCACAGAAAAGGAATTTTCCACGCAGTCCTTGGCAAATAAGTACTGACAAATCCCGCTGAAGGTGAAATACTTGTTGTCGAAGCTTTTGAAATGAGACTGGCCAGTGACAGAGCATTCTCCTGAAAAAATGTAGAAAGCCATTAATCACCTCAGTGCCAGCTGCGAGCAAAATCCTGCCTGTCCCCCCCAATCCACTGAGGGGGAAGAGCAGCCCAGAGGAGCAGGTTACACAAGGTCCAGGTCCCCAGCGGACCAGAAAAAAAACGGGCGAGATGCTTATCTCCCTGTTTATTCCTGTAAGTCATTACCAGTAGTAACAGCAGCACTGACAAAAGCTGGGGAGTATGGTTTAAATCACACTCGAGAGCTGAAATTCATGCCTACGGAAAAGCCCATATTATGTTTCAAACATAGGGTCATGCGGACATCAGCAAATGGCTCAGCTTTCTGCACTGGGGCAGATTTGATTCTTCTATAGTAGTGGCCCTGGAAACTCAGCACAGTCACTCAAGCTCTCAGGTACAAAGTATGACCTAGCCTGCGAAGTGATGGGTGCTGGTGGCACAAACCAACTGTAAACAGCAACCCGCGCTCTCTTTTATGTAGAAATATGTCTTTATACAATGGGGAAACTGAGGCACAGAGAGTGGAAGTTCTAATGCCTAAGACTAGCAGAGCTAGGAAAGGCACTCAGGATTACCCAGCATTAGTCACATCCTCCGTACAATGGACAACGTTGCCTCTTTACCCCTATGGAGGACCTTCCAACATCTTGACATAGCACACTTTAAATCCACTTTTACGTAGCTCAGTGGGGCACATCTGCACCCATGGAGCTGGATGCAGAATGCAGGCGTTTTTACAGATTTGAAAATCAAAACTTGCAACAAGACTTGCTGGATTCTCACTGCTGCTCTGCTCTTCTTCTGCAGAGGTGCCTCATTCTCAGTCTGTGTTCCACAGTTGTGTCTTGGCAGACTGTGACCCCCCTTCTTTGTCTCTCTACTGGTGTTTTTAGAGCATTGCAGTATGGTTTTATGAAGGCAACAGTGCCTGAAAACCTTCTTCACAATGGCCTCCTTGAACATAGCCAAAAAAAAGTGTTTATTCCTTTGTTGGACTGCCTTGAATACCAATAAGTTATTCTAATATTAATGTAAAAACACCTTATCAGAATGAAGAGCTGGAAGACAGTCACAGCTGGAGTTATTCCAAGGGCAGAAATTATGGACTTTACTCTGAACCATTATCTTAATTAACTAGTATAAAATTAAAAATAAATCCATAGTTACAAGAGCTACATCTAAAGTTCTTGCAGAATAATGCAAAAGTCTGCCATGTCCATCCTTTTACTATGAAAAGTGACTATTAAAGACATCTTCACATCTTTTGGTACATTGTGGCTTTTCGTTTCCAGAAAGGCAGTATTCAGATGCCACAGCTGGGATTTAGTACCCTGTCATCCTGGGGCCTCTGCAAACACATAGGAAGGCTCCAATTCCACAGAGTTTGCAAAGGAACTCTTTCATATGAGAAGACTATTACAGTTAGAGATGGTCCCACAGAAAACAAGGTGGGTAGGGACTTCCTTGTCCGGAACAAGATTCAGGTTCTGGGCCTACATTGGCAATCCACTGACAAAGGATGGAGAAAGATTAAATGCTACAAGCTGGCAGTAAACCTGAGTTATTCTCTCTCCACTGCCTTTGAGTCCCGCAGAAGCTCTGTCTAGTGAACATCAAATGAAAATTTCCCTCTTCTACGTATTATTAGTGTTACCCATCTTAAACTAGCCTGCGCTAAGGAACAACATCACAGATCCTGAGGATTCCCAGCCTTGCATAGCCCTAAGTAAAGTCCAGCACTCACTGGACGTTTGTCATTCCCTGGAGTGTAAGACAGCTTGCTATTTTGGGAATTCTACTTTCTGTTCAATTAAGCTTGGACAAAGGTAAAACAAGTGTTATCCTACTCAACTTCAGAGTCAATTTACTGGCTATCAGATGTGGAGAACAGATTTAAAGAAAAGCAGGAATAAGTCACTATATTACATGCAGTTTGATTTCCAGGGCGTTCTCTGCAACTAGGAACCAACAGGACAGGTTTGCAGCATGAAGAGCTAGGGACTACTACCCCAGACAAGTCCCAGCCCTTTGGCATTGCTCCTGGAAGGGAAATTTCTTTCCTGCGGCACAGTCACTTCTTATGGGTCCCTCTATCTGCTCCATTTGGTGTAATGCGTCCCATGAGATTTCCTGAAATCTACTGCTTTCATAATTAATTTAATTGTGATATCAGCTTGAGAGCTTCTTGCTAGTGTTAGCCAGTTGTTGCTAGTTGGCTGACACAGCACTGCTTTCCGAAGTACTGCCTCCAGCTGCGTACCCAGCTTTATCACCAAACTTATAGCTAGGCAAGTCGTTCCCACAATACAAAAGAAAACTTTCCCGACAAACAGATTGGTGAAAAAATAGCTACCTTGATCTTATGTGAGTCTAAGAACATAAACTTTCTCTGACACATGATTTTAGAACTATTTGTTGCAAAAATAGCCAACGAACAATAAAAATATGTTGCAGTATTGTTTCGAATAGAGACAAAACAGGACAGGTAACAATATAAACTTGGCTACTGTTCCTATCAAGTACTGCTACTTTGGGAAGCTGTGCTGCCCTCCCACACTGTCTCAGTACAGTTTGTAGATGTTAGCAGGTACATGTACAACAGCTGCACTTATATGACCTTCAGTCTTGTACAAACCTAGTTGAAAAGTGACTTGTATATGTTGACTGAAGGCATAGTAATAAGCTGTTTTCTTTTTGACTTCTGCTCATTCTGCAGAGCTTCCCGATTCAGAAAAAGACAGTAATGCTTTATTCCCTCTTGCACAAAGCTATATATCAGTGTCTGTCTGTAAGCCTCAATACCAGGCTTATCTTCAATTCTATAATCACTATGAAGAAAACATGGCTGGAGTTTGGCCCACATAGTATTCATAGTAGCCCAGAAAGCAAGGACATTAAGAGCCATAACCTAGGTCAAAACTGAAGTTAGAAAAAGACCTATTTCTCATTTGTAAACATGTTCCTGCCCATTAGCTAAAAGACATAACAAATCAGCTGGGGCTGTGTCCTTGATTCTGCCTTTTAGACAGTGAGATTCTCTGCACTTGGAGAGATCTTACTGAACACCTCAAGCATGGGGCTTCTCACAGTTGCACTTGGCATAGCTCACTAAAAATGTCATTTCTATTTTGAACATTTGCCAACACCCCTTTTTTTTTTTTTTTTAATCTGCTGATATTTTGGGGCAAGTGCTCTCTCAGTCTAAAGCAGGAGGAAATGGAGCACTGATGGGTCAGGCAAGCTTACTGTTAATAGAAAGACAAACTTTGACAGCCATTTTAAGACAGCTGTAATTCTCCTAATTTGTGAGGACTGCAGAGTCTCATCTGAAAAAAAAAAAAAAGCACCAAAAAACCCAACCCAAAAAACCTGCTCTCTCTTTTCCTGTCCTGCCATAACCCCAGTCTCCTTCTCATCCCTTCCACTTTCAGTTCCCAAACAAGACAAAGAGCTGTGCCGTCTCCCTGCAGACTCCTACGCGCAACGCAAGCGGAGTCAAATGCTGTTCCAGGTAAAGCAGGCCCTTCCATGGCTGAACATCATGCACGAGCTGAGACAGGGGATGGGCCACATAACTAGCAGGAGGAAATAAGGAAGGTGGCACTTTGCTGGCCAATGCACAGCATGAAAAATTTTGCCCACGTGGGGAATGTAAAACTGGGACAGCAGCCACCAGTACTGGTGAGTTTGAGAGGTACAAAGCGTTGGGAAAAAGGGGAGCAAGAACACTATCAGAGCTGCCTCCCAAGTCGGCCACCACCCACAGAAGGCAGGGTGGCCACTTTCTCCCCAGGGCTGTAGCTCCTTCACCTGTAACAATACCTATAGGGCCCAAAGCCATGGGGTATCAAGAGTGACCCAATCTACTCCTAGTACTTCAAATTGTCCCATCAACAAAAGTATGCTAATTCAAACAATCAAACAGGGAATGGTACCAGGTCAAAGAAACCCAGCAGTGTTACTCTGCCTGAAAACCAATCCTCTGAACATACAGACCCTTATGTCTTGGTAAACTAAGTCATCTGAAGAGGAACCATTCTTCTTACCAAACAGGACTTTTCATACACATAAACCATACAGGACAACATCTGGCTTGTCTCACAAGAATAACTTAGAACTATGTGCTCATCTCGCTTGCACTGGAGTAAGCAAGAAAGAACAAAGACAGATTCACTTTTTGTATGGAAAAAATCTAAGTGGGATGTAAGTGGGAGTGACGTAGGCAAGGCTTACTTGTCAAAACCTGAAAAGAGTAGAGCCAACATACCTGGGCATTCCCCATTGCTGCAGATCCAGGTGCCACGTCGACAAATGCTAGGAAACAGATAACATATAACAAGTTAGGCAACAGTATGTGAATTCAAATGTTCTGTTGCAACTTTTTCCCAAATAATTGAAACATGGGCCCATGTTTCAGGGAAAGTAGACCAGTCCCCAGCATCCTTTACATCTCCCGTAACCTCATTTCTTAATATATCCATCCCTTCTTACCATCATTTGACAGGAACTGCTGGTGATAAGAGCTGGAACAGTTGCAAAACTCAAGAACTTCTTTATTTCTCCGCCCAAGCTCTGCGTTTAATAGAGTTTTCAACTACATTCCACTGTTGTGGAATGAGTTTTAGATGCAGTTCGCAAAGTATGTCTATGAATATGACAGAATCATAGAAAAAAAAAATGTTTGAAGGGACCTCCAGGAAAATCATATACTACAATCCCCAACTCAAAGAAGGGAACTTCAAAGCTAGATCAGGTGGCTCAGGACCTTGTCCATTTGAGTTTAGAAATCTCCAAGATGAGGTCCCATGGCATCTCTGGGTAACTGTCCCAGTGCTGCACCATCTCAGGGGGAAGAATTTTTTCTTGTGTCTAAATGGAATTTCCCCTGCTGCAACTAGTGTCCATTGCTTCTTGCTCTTTCACTGTTTGTCTCCAAGAAGTTTGGCCCTGTCATATTTACAACCTTCCTTTAGGCAGTGAAAGTGCCCTCCTTAGCCTTTAAACAAATCTATTTCCCTTTGCTTCTCCTCACATCATAAGCTCCCCTTCTGTGATTATCTCCAGTGTCCTTTACAAGACTCTCTCCAGTCCGTAATCATCTCTCTTGCAGTGGGAGCCCAGCACTGGTCACACTGCTGCAGTCACAGCCTCATGATTTCATTACAGGAGGTTAATAATACTTTTCCTTCACTGGCCAGCTAGATTTTTTGCTTAAGGAGACCTTCATCAGTCTGATGGCACATTGCAGAATTAAGCTCCTCTTGCTTAGTTTCCCTTTCTGTGCAAGTTGCAAGGAAGCAGATTGTCTCTGCTTTAATGTCTTTGGGTGGTGGACCTAGTGCCATCACCCATAGGCACTACTAGTAACCAGTAAGATCCACTGATAATGATTGAGATGAGTGTCATCCTGGGGTCTGTGGTATACTATGTCAGTCAACTCTAGAACCTCCAAAATCAAGTAAGTTTCAAGAGGTGCTGGATTCTTCTTATTCCTTTCATTATCCCAGCCCTTGAAAACCATTTGTGGGAAGTCAGTCTGTTGAGGATGGTAAACGCGGAGCCAATGGAATGACGTTCTCCACAACATTATCAAATAACAGGAAGTATTTTCGAACAATACAGCCTATCAGGTGGCACTGATCTCCCAAGAGCAATAAAGGCAAACAACGTGGCCAAGCTCAAAGCTGCAGACAACTCCAGGGACAAAGACAAAATGCTAATGTCATGGTTGGTTCATATTCTGTAACACATGGTGCAGGTAATAAAAAACCTCTGGTTAACAAGGATGATGCATAAACCATCCTTCTTCTGCATGTGGTGACCTTAACTGAGTCCTCCTTCTGTGCTCTAATTGGAAACATCTGGGCACAGGGTCATCTGAACTCCTTCCACAAATATGTTCACGCTTATACATAACCAGATCAGGAATACATTACTCATTCCACTTCCTTTCTCTAGACACCCAGCCTTCCCCTTCAGGCTGGCATTCATGAGTGAAAGAAAAATTGTGAGCTATGCAGCTGGGAAGATTCATTAGCTTTGAGAGAAGTTCCAAGGACGTGCTTGAGCTAACTCCTCTTGGAAAGAAACGGGGTTTAGAGGTTAAATAAATGTAGGAAGTCAAAACAAAGACACCACCGCTGACATTAACCAGACATGGGAACCTGCCGGTCTGTCTTATCCACAGGAAACAGGTAGTTCTCTACTATTTGAAGGAGTATGACCTTCATATTGTTCTATCAGATCAAATATCCCTTTAAAAGCAGAGCTGATTTTGTCTTTGTGAACAACTCATTTCTTGGAAAGGGCTGGCATTTCCAATAAGAGAGCGGGTCTTTTGCCAATGAAAGGAAATTTTTAAAGTAGAGAGAGAGATTTCTGGAAAGATCATCTAAAACAGCCACTAAATGGTGTGCAGTACTTATCTAGAGCAACAGCAACGCCACAAGAGCAACACTGAATTTACCATGAATTGCAGTCCTGGGAGATGGTGAAGCCAGGAGGATAATGTTTTCCAGAGTGGATGCAGGAGCAGTCGGAACTTTCAATGCAATGGTCACCATCAAGGAGCTTCCCCTCTGAATAGATTAGGTAGCAGCAGATACACGTGCCACACACACACAAGGACACAAATATAAATAAGATTAGATTTTCTAGTTCTTCAGATACTTTAGCAAGACTTCACATGCATTATCATCCATAGTTAGTCACAGACAGCAATAAAAAAGAATAAGGCTTGCCAAAAAGCCTCATGGGGGCTGGTGTCTACTTTCCTTCAAGTGCTGCCTCTCCCTCAGATGTGCTTGAATGGACCATTTCTGGTGCTCCCAGAAGAGCTCTTGGCTTAGCCAGTCCCCGAGTCCAAAACACACATATTGGAACACACATGGGTCAAACACAGGGAGCACAACCAAGCTCGATTAGATCTGGTCTAGAAACCTGACTGTTTGAAAAATACGTGCAGCTTTACTGACTGCAGTAAAGGGTGTGCAGACAGGTTCTGTATTTGTCATAGGAGGACATGAGAGGAGACAAAGTAGGGAATGAAGGAATGAAGTTGGACAACATAAAAGTCTAGCAGACAGGGTCTTAGAGAAAGAAACATTATCATGTGGAGTTGTGGTTTCTCTTTTCAACTTCTGCAGAAGCAAGAAGTGAAAGGGCTAACTTCCCTACTTGGATACAAATGCTGAGGTTTCCATACTATGCAACTATAATTACCTATTGTATATAGAGAGTATTTTATTTTACAAAGATAAATGGAGGTACAGATGAGTTACAAGACTTGCCTGAGTTTGCACTATAAGCTAGTAGAAGCTCTTTCTCTTAGATCCCCATGTTGATAGATAGTTGATATTTCTCTGTTTTTAAAAGAGCTAATGTAGAAAAAAAGTCTGATTGCTGAAAACCCATTTCCCTCCTCTTTGAGGGACTCCTTACAATTGATTACAGAGATTTTGGTCCTGTTCCCTGCCAGTAGCAGTCACCACTGACAGTGAAACACAAGTAAGTCCCATTTCACCCCATTTTTGCCATAGAGCTGCCTGGATAGATCTTTGCTGTTGAGAAAATCCTTCCAGTGAGAGATACTAAAAACAAAATCTGAGCACTTAAGAGCGGTGTGGCTCTCCAGAGAGAAAA
>VYZM01000250.1:24286-50458 GCA_013398915.1 Dromas ardeola | reverse complement strand
AAAAAGGAGAGAGAGGGGGAGAGGGAGAGAGAGAAAGTCTTGTTCTCATTTTGGGGGAGATGAAAAATGGGGAGAAAAAACCTCAGAGTTCAGCAGACATCTAGATGTCTTCTCTAAAAGGCAGATGGTATACCTGTATAGGATAACTGCTGAGTAGAAATGACTTTTTTTGCTAAAGTGGGTTTTGTCCTAAAGTTAGTACATGTCTGAACTAAGAGAGAACTTCTTGCTTATGAAAACAAACAAATCAGAACAAATCAGAACAAATCAGAACAAACAAATCAGAAATGTCTGGCCTGTTAGAAATACATTCATAGTTTAGCAAAATGCTCAGTGGACAACCACATATACAAAGAGATTCTGAGCTTTCTGAGAAAGGCCTCAGGGAACTTAAAGCTATGCTGAGTGCCATGAGAGAGCTGAACATGATTGCCCTCCAGAAAACCGGTTCCAGCCTGGAATAATTCTGATGCCCAGATAGCAGCCACCGTGCTGAACCATCTGGAAAAAAAGACTAGAAGGAAGAGAGCAGGAACTGCATAAATGATGGTTGGTGCTGCTGTAAGACTACACAGAAGTACGGAAAGCTGAAAAAGTGCCCTAAGAGTGGAACTAACAACAACAGAAGCAGCCAAAAAAGCTATTAAAGCAGTTCTTCAAGATGAAACTGATAAAATTGAAAGTGAGCTCAGAGCCATTCAGAGGATGAGCAGTGCAGCAACTCCTGGATCAAACACTTGATCCAGATACTATCAAATGCAACAGAAAACCAGTATATGCAATAAGCCTATTTAGAGGCTGTGTTAATAAGCATTCTTAATAAGGTAAAAGTCTTGTTCAAAAGATAATACACCTCAACAGTTACGTTGCAATAGAACTCAGACTCTATATATTCCACTAAACACAAGGTAATAGTAAAACTAGTAGAAAACAATATTTTATGACCATATTTATTACATACCACTAAATGTCAGATGCATCAGGCTGGGGGGGGGAGGGGGGGAGATTCCACCAAAAAAATATTAAAAGCCTTTTTTTTTTTCTCCTGGTAGTGTTCTTTGGTCTTGGTCTTGGTCTTGTTCAGTAACAACATACCTAATGACTGAGCTCTAGCTGATTATCAAGAAACTAAGCAATACATGTTAGAAATCAACAAACAGGTAATTTTCTCTATGTAAAGCTTTCTTGCCATTCAAACTGCTTCAGATTTTCCAGTGATTTTGTACAAGAAGTTGTAGTTCAAATTTTCCCAACTTTTAGACATATCTCCACTATTGTGATGAATTAATGGACAGAAGCTGAAATATGGGTAAAACCAATTAGGCACAAAGCCAAAAAAAAATTTTCACCATGAGGGTGGTCAAAGACTGGAACAAGCACTCAGAGAGGCTGTGGAACCACCACCCTTGGAGATATTTGAAAAAGTGAGTGGACAAGGCCTTGAGCAACTTGACCTAGGATGGCCCTGTTGCAAGCAGAGGGCTGGACTAGATGGCCTCCAATGGTCTCTTCCAACTTAAACCATTCTGCAAGTTATTTTTATTTTCTCTCCTTCCTCTCTTTAAATCTCAATAACCAGGCTGAACTAAGAGAAGTCCTTGTTCTTCAGTTTAGAGGACAATGCACATATGTGGTGAGCACCAGATATTGGTGGCCTCACCCACTGCTGTAGCGTTCCTCCTCATGGATCAACAATCCTGGAAGCGGCTCCACACAGACAAAGAAACATCTAAAACCAACAGACAAGGGAGTAAAGCCTAAGGCTGAAACAGTGCTTAGAGGTACAGGAGGCTGTACGATTAAAAGTAGATGAACTGACTGCAGTACCCAAAATACAGGCGAGGGTCTTGAAACTTCTCCCTTGACTTCTGCATGAGTTCTATTTTAAGTGTTTCTTTAAATGGGTTGGCGGTGTCCTGGCACTGACAACCGCGCCAACCACAAACTTGCTGACCTTCTTTCTGCCCCAGTCCCACAACATAAAGTTGTAGGTGGAATTTTGTACATTCTTCCAATTTCTGTGGCATTGCCTTCTGCTGCTGCATGAACTGCGTTTGTCTATTGCTTAACAATTGCCATTAAAGAGATAGAACCTAAAAAGTAGCAGAAGAAAGCAGAGACACCCTCTTGTTCCCTTGAATTTAAACCCTATGGTATACACAGAAATGTTTTTTCCAGATCGCTCAGGAAACGTATATTTTGGTTCCATAATTGGGTATCATTTTTCAGAATACACCTTCTTTTGGTTCAAAGGAATAATGAATTAGCCTCCCATTTTTCCAAGTAGAAAGCATGCAAAGTTAATATATTTAGTACACCAAATGCTGGCTATATGTCTGAGCAAACATAATAACAACTGATAGAATTCACTTCACTTGAATGTTGATTCAGCTTACCTGTGTATTTCAGGAGCAGAAAAATGAGATTTTTAGATATAGTGGGCCTCATGTTCACCCTTATAATGTATTATAATAACGTAAGCCCATGTCTTTGCTAGACCTGCTTGAGGCCTCTACCATTACAAATTATAGTCCAAAAGTTGAAAACCTCTCCATGTTGCTTTCAGATATGGCGATAAATACTATTTCTTTATTGCATATGGAAGTACTCCGTGGGATATGAGCGGGACTATTTCTTACCAACTATAGCAAGAGTTGAAGTTCAGCAAGAGCAAAAATTAGTTGAATTCTATTTTCAGCTTAGAATTTCAGTCACTTCCACATCTAACATGCTATAGGTATAATTTCCTAATAAGAAAGAAAAAAAAAAAAAAAAGAAAGAATAAAAGAATACAGTGAACCGTGGCCTCCATGCACCTATTAAATGTGAAATCTAGAAAATAAAGGTAACATCTAAGAACACATAAATTAATTGTAATGCTTTAAAACATGTCTGGTTTTGTTTTCAAGGCTGCCCCATTACCACAGTTATTCTCTTCACTCCATTTTGTACTTCAAGATCCATGTTACCCATACTGGTGGTCATCTGAGAGGCTATTAGATTGCAGTATTTCGATAAACAGGTAGCCTAAATCATCACATCTGAGTGGTGAAAAAATGGATCAGACAACACAGAGATGCTCATTCTCTTTGGTATCTATTTAAATGGCAGCCGGAGAGGGCAGGGCATGGTAGGGAGGCTGAAGCTCCCTCCCTCCAACACTACCCAATTTGGCATGCTCTCCACATCACAAAACAAGGCAGCCAACAGGCAGCTCCACCGTACGGATGCCAAGCTGCATCCAGCCTTAGGAAGGGAAACCCTACCTGCCCACAGAGCAGTAGTCAAACACATGTAAGTGTGTATGTGCTTTGGAGGTGGAGGGCAGGGAGGGGTCCAGTGCACCAATAGGGTCAGCGTGTGATCAGAGTCAAGACCTTCAGCTGAGACACGGTGCCATTAATCAAGACAAGAGCTCTTCCTTATCAAAGAACACAAAATTGCCTGTGTTTTCTATGATTTAGAGATAAAAGAGCAACAGGGCTTTCTAGCTTCACTGCATCTTGCAACAAAGTCAGAAGCCATCTCTCCAAGGATGCCGTTGGGGGTGGAGAGGGAAGAGAGGGCAAAGAAAACTGCAGATCTACTCTGAGTGGGGGGGACGGGGGCAGGAGGACAGCACTGAACCAAAGCTGTTTTTTTCCTCACCTAGCAGCTGACTGCCTGGCAGGGAGGGAGCCTGGGAGACGGGGGAGATTTACATTCCTGAAGCTGAAGCAAGCAAACAAAGCGCGCTATTAAAAAGCCCTGCATTCTTCAACAGGCACTCCTTTGGCTGGACTTCTATTAATAGCGCTGTGGTTACTCTTGCATAGTGAATAAATTAAGCCAATGTTAAATGCTGCGAGCTCATGAACTCACATGAGAGAAAAGATAATTTCATAGAACCACAGAATCATAGGGTTGGAAGGGACCTCTGGAGATCATCTAGTCCAACCCCCCTGCCAGAGCAGGGCCACCTAGTGCAGGTTACACAGGAACGCGTCCAGGTGGGTTTTGAATGTCTCCAGAGATGGAGACTCAACCACCTCTCTGGGTAGCCTGTTCCAGTGCTCTGCCACCCTCAAAGTAAAGAAGTTCCTCCTCATGTTGAGATGGAACTTCCTATGCTCAAGTTTGTACCCATTACCTCTTGTCCTATTGCCGGGCACCATTGAAAAGAGCCCGGCCCCATCCTCCTGACACCCACCCTTTAAGTATTTGTACACATTAATAAGGTCACCCCTCAGTCGTCTTTTTTCCAGACTAAACAGACCCAATTCCCTCAGCCTTTCCTCATAAGAGAGGTGTTCCAGTCCCCTCATCATCTTGGTAGCCCTATGCTGCACCCTCTCCAGCAGTTCCCTGTCCTTCTTGAGCTGGGGAGCCCAGAACTGGACACAGTACTCGAGGTGTGGCCTCACCAAGGCAGAGTAGAGGGGGAGGATGACCTCCCTCGACCTGCTGGCCACACTCTTCTTGATGCACCCCAGGATGCCATTGGCCTTCTTGGCCACAAGGGCACATTGCTGGCTCATGGTCATCCTATTGTCCACCAGGACTCCCAGGTCTCTTTCCACCGAGCTGCTCTCCAGCAGGTCAGCCCCCAACCTGTACTGGTGCAGGGGGTTATTCCTCCCCGGGTGCAGCACCCTACACTTGCCCTTATTGAATTTCATAAGGTTTCTCTCCGCCCAACTCTCCAGCCTGTCCAGGTCTCTCTGTATGGCGGCACAGCCTTCCGGTGTGTCAGCCACCACCCCCAGCTTTGTGTCATCAGCAAACTTGCTGAGGGTGCTCTCTATCCCCTCATCCAAGTCGTTGATGAATATATTGAAGAGGACTGGGCCCAGTACTGACCCCTGGGGAACACCACTCATCACTGATCTCCAACTGGACTCTGTGCCCCTAACCACGACCCTCTGAGCTCTGTCTTGCAGCCAGTTTTCTATCCACCTTACTGTCCATTCGTCTAACCCATTCTTCCTAAGCTTCCCTATGAATTTCATCCAGTTTGCGGGAGAGCAAGGTTTATCCAAGCATCAATATTTAACGTGATCTGTATAAAACTCGCATTAGTTGCGGTCTACCCATCAGACGGGATTTCGTCCTACATGCCACTCCCTGGCCTCAGTTGAAATGTTGACATTTTCTAAACATTAAACTTGCCTGAACAGGTAAAATTCCAGTGGCCACAACCAGTCGCAAGATCCAGCCCTGCTCTAGAGCTGTAAGGAGGTTTAAAACGCAGTCCTGTCCCTCAGAAGACATCCCAGCTAGGTTGAAACCCTCACGCTTTGGTCACATCCTCGGCACCACGCACCATTACTCAAGTTCAATCGGTCCAGACCCCAACAGAAATGCTCCACGCACACTGTCTCTTGAGCAAGAAGCATAGGCTGGAGATCTCCAACCTGAAATCACATCTGGGTTTCCTCAGCCAAGTCCGCAGGCTGCGAGGCTGAAGCCGTAGTGCTAAGGGGCATGAGCATGTTCTGCTGAATTTCAGAAAATATCTAATACAAGCATCCTTGTTCAAAAGCTTAGTGGAACTGTAAATAGTCAGAAGTTTGCAAGCTTGTCTGAGTCTTAGCTTCGTTCAGATAACTAGGAAACCAACATTCAAAGTAGCCATAGAGCAGGTATGTTCCAGGAAGTGCTACTACTCTTGAGAAATTATTTCCGCCTAATTTAACAAGTATCGGTCTACAGGACTTGTATAGCAAGAAACTAAGAGCTAAATTTTTGGCATCAGTTACTCTGTCTAAATCTAAACCTGGACCCCACCAGATCATTCTGATTTGCAACGGAGTACATGAGATCAGATGCAAACACTCAATGGATGAAGGCTCAATTTACCACGACAATCATAACCTGTAATACCACATGCAGTCAGTATTTACTCCTCCCCTCAACTGGTGGCCACCTGTGTATGTTTGTCCTGTGTGCAATGGAAACAAGGAACATGTTTATACTTGTAAAAGAAGAGAAGAAAAAGGTTGATGAAGCAAAGGGGGGTCACAGAGTTCTGTGTTTCTTTAACAAATCAGAGATACTATCTATATGCATAGCTGAAGGAATTTCCTCCTGGCACGTGAAATAGCCTGGTGGCACAAAACCTTTGCAACACCTGCAGAGAACATCTCCTCTGTCAAAAATAGCCTGCTCGAAGCATCTTCCCACGCTGGTGACTCCCAGGTATATGAACTGCAACACATTCACAAATAGTATTTGCGGTGGTGGTGCCCACAGAGGCTTCCCTGCTGGAAGAATCAGAGAGGGATTTAACTCCCTTATTCTACAGGAACCACTTAAACACACCTTTCCCAAGTAATACCAAAGTTTCTTTGGCAGCAACTCACACTTCGGGCTCAAATGAGCTGTTGGTTTCTTTGTTTATCTGTTTGATGGTTTTGTGTTGGGTTTGGAGGTTTTTGGGGGGAGAGGAAGAGGGATAGACACATACTACTGTTTTAGAGAGAATAGTGACAGCCAGGGTGCAGTAGGGGAGACAAATTGCATCCACTAACAGTGAATAAACTTTCGTTCTTAAGACTGCAGCAAATAAGACATCAGTCATAACACACAACCTCCAAGGTCACTGCTCTACAGCACCAGGCAGACCAACACAGAAATCCTCCTGCGACAACCTCCTGATAACACACAGTTATCAGCTCAGGAACCACAAGCACACAGCTGCACCCTGCGTCCAGCCCCAGCCCCATGCTGGCTCATGGAGAGGCAGGGAGTGCCCACAGACAGCACAGGCATGTGCTGCAGTTGTGTCACTTCCACCTTCTGCCTGCACCTGAGCCTGCTGCACCACAGCAGGGACCTACATATGGCCAGGCCACCTCCAACCCTGTGGTTGACTCCTGCCAGGCTGAACAAGGAGCTACGCACCTTGTTCCAGTGCAGTGGCAAGAGCAGTGCCCGGTATAGCTATCTCAGACCACACTGCATCTCATAAATCCAAAACATGCCTCGCATCCTAATCACTTGTCGGGGAAGGACCACATTAGATACAGACGTGGATTCAAGGAAGCATTCCTTCTGCTAATGGACAGACAAGCTGCCTTCAGGTATGGGAGGATCGAAACCAGAATGGTATCTTGTGGCACCAACCTTCTCTGCAATATCAGATGAAATGTTGCAGGTGTTGCTTGGAGTCTGCACTCTCTTGCACCGCTTGTTTTCACTGTGCAAAGCCCAGGAGTTTGCAAAATCGTAACTGTTTCCCACAAGGGTCCCTGTGAATGAAGAAGAGGAGAAGCACATGGCTGTTTAGGGGTCTGAGCAACATGTGGTCATTATTGGCTACTATGAGAGTGACAATCTGGTGAAAGCTGTTTTGAAAAATAAAAACTGTCATAGCAAATGAATTTCTAATCCAAATAAACTCAACAAGTCCAAGTGCAAGGTCCTGCATGTGGGCTGGGGCAATCCCAAGCACAAATACAGGCTGGGTGGAGAACGGCTTGAGAACAGCCCTGAGGAGAAGGAGTTGCGGGTGTTGGTTGGTGGGAAGCTCAACATGAGTCAGCAATGTGTGCTTGCAGCCCAGAAAGCCAACCACATCCTGGGCTGCATCAAAAAAAAGCATGGCTAGCAGGTTGAGGGAGGTGATTCTGCCCCTGTGCCCCACTCTTGTGAGACCCCACCTGGTGTACTGCATCCAGCTCTNGCACCTCTCCTATGAAGGCAGACTGAGAGAGTTGGGGTTGTTCAGCCTGGAGAAGAGAAGGCTCCGGGGAGACCTTGTAGTGCCCTTCCAGTACCTAAAGGGGACCTACAGGAAAGATGGGGAGGGACTATATCAGGCAGTATAGCGACAGGGTGAGGGGTAATGATTTTAAGCTGAAAGAGAGGAGATTTAGATTAGATATTAGGAAGAAATTCTTTACTCTGAGGGTTACGAGACACAGGACCAGGTTGCCCAGAGAAGCTGTGGATGCCCCATCCCTGGAACTGTTCAAGGCCAGGTTGGATAGGGCTTTGAGCAACCTGATCTAGTGGGAGGTGTCCCTGCCCATGGCAGGGGGGTTGGAACTAGTTGACCTTTAAAGGTCCCTTCCAACCCAAAACATTCTATGATTTTATGACTGTAGAAAAGCACTTTCAGCGATTTGGACTGACTCCTGCAGAGGACCTCTCTGAGCTCAAGGACAGACTAAAGCCTGCAGAAGGCAGCTCCCAACACTTCTCACACCTGTAGGAACATAGGAGTTATTTGCTGGTCAGCTATAATCTGCAGAAGCCAAAGCATGCCTACACATTTTCTACTATCTAAAAAGTGTCAATAAAACATGAGACATTATTAGAGAGGCAAACAAAATGAACCTGTTCTCCCTAACCAATGAAAGCATTATCATTCCTGATACCAGCTGGCCTTGATTTTCTCCTTCTGTCCGAAACTAAATCTTGTTTGCAAAGAAACTTAACATACACCATAATTGCTTGGCCCCATGATTTTACTGCCTAAGGTGTCCTGAAACATGTTCCTCTGTCCTATTACAAGCAGCTCGCGGCCCAGATTTGACCAGATTTGCACTCAGTTTGCATAACAGCAAAACTGAAGGAGTTAATCTGTACGTCTGCTGCTTCCTGGGAGATGCAAGCCATGTCTCTGCTTTTCTTGCTCCGTCCTTCTAAGGGGGATCCTCCCAGAAAGGGAATGTTCCTTCCTCCCTCTTTTTGCCTCCCATGGCCTGGCTGATTGGAGGACTACCTCTGCTTTCTTCTGAGGGTTCCTGCTACAAAATAGTTCTTGTATTTTTTATAACAGATCATAATATATATGTATATATAATAAAAATGTCATTGACTACCTGCTGTACATTAAGTACAAACACACAGAATATACCAAACACTAAAACTGTTCCTGAACTAAAGGTTAGTCATGAAAACTACACCAAGAATGCTAAGGGGGATGTAATAAAGCCAGTAACTTTAGCAGACTGTAGTAGACTTTGGTTTGCGAACCAGAAATTAGGGGCTCATAAATGTAGCATACATTAGGCCCACAGCAGATGTCAAAGGAGGAAGACGCCAAGGAAAGATGACAGGTAAAAGGCCATAAACAACATGAAATTTTCACCTATGGACCCATGACTGAGCACAGGAAAAGAAAAGCACAGCAACAAAAAGAACACAACCCTTTAGTTTACCACAAATTGTAAATATTAGAGTAACAATGAAATCTAGTCTGATGAGATACAAGATGCCAAATTAAATACATCCCCTTATATTTGCACAAATGCAGTATTACACTAAGAGTTATAAAACAAAAGATGGGCTCCACTCTGAACTAGTGTTCCTCTGGCTCTGAATACATGTCCATGTTGAGCTTCCCACTTGCACGTACCACCAGATCCTCATTTACCCACAAGTTAAGATCTGAAGGCTGGAACAACTGTTGGCCTTGAAATGCTGTTTTTTCATTTCTCCCTGTCCATTAGATTTTTTTTTTCTTCTGTAGTGCATGTAAATTTATACCTCTTTATGCAGTTCTTTTAGGCAACATTTATATAATACTATTTTAACTCTTCTGCTGTATTCTATGATTAACATTGACAAGTAAATTTTTTTCAAAATAAATAATTTCAAAATTTCTGTGGGGTTGTTTTGGGTTTTTTTTGGAACATGCTCTTCACACCCTCTTGTTGCCAGCACCTGTCTGTGTATTAGAAGACCATTCCACAGGCGTGATCGATTTGCCAACAACTTGCCAGGGCAGTTCTTCCTCCTTGCAAAGTCCCAGGGCCCTTAAACTAAGATACAAGCTGTTTGGAACAGGCAGTACTTGATCGATTTGGGTTTGCTTAATAGCTCAAGGTCCTCCCCCAGGTAAGCCTCCTCAATATACGACAGTAAAAATCTAGGAAAATAATTAATTAAGAGAGATCAGTTGAGTGTACTCTTCCTGTGGTTTGTTCAGTGTAGCCTTAAGTGACCTATGGCAACAGATAAAGGGTTGGAGAGGCACTATGACTTTAAAATGAGAGTGCTGCAAAACTTAGCACGCACACTTGCCAGCCTGCTTTTCTGCAGAAACACTGTCCTCAGCACTAAACAACATAGTCACAAAAGGCACACAGTACCTCACTGAATATCATCGGTTATTATTTCCCATAATTCAGTGGAACCTGTATTTTCCTTGAATGAGTTTCCTTTACAAACACACAGTGAGATGCACTCCATACTCCTGGAAAGCTGAGAAGCAGTTGGACTTAGAGGTTTCACTGACCATCAGGAGAGCTCTAACATGAAAGTATGAAGTGACTCTGGGGCCACTGTTCTGCTTAACAAATTGGGGTCATGGGAATAAGTTATTTCTGCAGAGGGTTACTTTGGAGAGGACTCTTCAACCTGTACTCTGCATTACATGCCCTATCGATCAGTGCGGTGATTCTCAAATACTTCATCTGCTTGGTGAGCTGCAGGAAGAAAAGCGGGAAGAGAGAATTGGCATGTCTGACTGCTCCAGGTGGAGGGAAGAGGGAAGAGCAGCCACCACCACCACTGCCTTTTACCTCACACCTCCATTTCCTTCTGCTGAAGGACACAAGCGAGTAGGAAAGGATGGTAGCAGGGACAACACAACAAAAACAGCCTAAAAATGGATGAGATTTCTTAAGCACGCAGGTGATACTATTAACAGAGCAGCTGGGCAGCTCAGCTGCCTACTCTTGGCACCACACACCCAGCAGGCAGTGTGACTGCACTCGTCTCCTGCCATCCCTTTTGACAACCTGATTCTTTCTTAAAAGGCCTTTTGGCTTAGCTGAGCAGTCTTCCCTCCAGCTAACTAGAGGCTCTTAATTTGATTTCAGCCTGTCCTGAATCTTGATCGATTCCTGCCACAGCATCTGAGGTATGTCTCTCCCTTCACCTTTCCCCATCCGCTGAGCACTGACGACGCGCGGTCTGCTTGCTCAGGCAGACTCACAGCAGACTTTTGTTTTACTTTTGTTCCTTCCATGTTTGGTTTTTCTTCTTTGTCTAAGCAGCCAAGTTTCCGGAGAAACAATTCCTAGCCAGGGCTCATCAGAGCCCTACACCCAGAAACCCTCCAAATGGCCAGGGTGGGATTTTTCCTAAAGCACGTGTTTTGCCTAAGTCTAGCAGGAAGCGTGCTGAAAATAGATGCTGTCACAAAATGTAATGAAAAAAAGTTGGATCCAAGACAAGCACTTGAAGAATCAGTGCCTGACACAGACCATAGTACAGGCTGGTACCAGCATGTGAACTGGCTGCTTGGCAGCTGAGATCCCCAGGCAGCTTTAACATGCAGTCTCCTTTTAGGATACAAGATAGGTTCAGGAGGTAGCTGTTAAAGCACAACCCAAATCTTGCCTTCTCCCTTGGTCCCAGAAGCATCTCACCACTTTGATGGCCCTGCTAAGGTCCTCCACGAGAGGCCCATGCAACAGCCACCTCAGCAGTGGGTAGGGCCTCCACAGGCATTCTGTTGGACTGCCTTAGTGCTCTAACTGCTGCCCTCATGTCTCTGTCTCCTTGGAGAGAAAAAGAGGGGGAAAAAATAAAAAACAAAACAAAACACCAAAACTGAACAAACCAAACCAACACAGCACACTGACATGTTTTGGGCAAGACTTCCCTCTCCTCCTTTTATTTTTTTTGTTAGAACAGTTGCTTTCACTTATCTGATCTTCAGACAGATGTTCACTCTTGACAGAAAAATCAGTGTTCACTGTGATATCTGGGTCTCAAAACCACCAGTTCCTTTTGAAATCTGAAATTGGTATGCTGCTTGTTTACTCTGAGACTAATGGTTAGGCAAGGCCAAGTGTTAGCAATAACCACCTTGCACTCAAGGCATGGGAGCAGGAGGCAGGAACCCTGACCTCCCTCCTTGGACCTCCTGCAGATTTTCCATATGGCCACAGGCCCATCAGGTTAACTCTCCCAGGGTCTGTAAAATATATGCAAGAATTTGTTCAAAACGCTACAATACTGTGAGTAGAGCTGTGTAAACTTTCACATGTTGGCTATTTACCAAGCAATGGGGTTTTTTTGTTTGTTAGGGGGTCTTTTGTTTTTGTTTTTACACAGTTTTACATGGTTTAGTACATGGTTCCAGACAAGCAAAACTATCAGCAAGGTCGACCAACAATTGACCTATAGTTTGGACAAAATTAGTGATATGAAATATTGAAGTCATGGGCTATAAAGTCTTTCCTGCTCTCTCTGGTTCAATGAATATAAAATTAATAATATTAAACACAAGAGAGGGAAAGAGCCACCTCCAAAACTCTACAGCCCAGTGATGAAGACATGCTTGTCACAGTAAAATATCTAACTTTGATTCCAAACTCTGCATAAAGCAGAGTGGGTTATGAATGCAGGTTTCTGGCATCTCACACAAGTGAAGACAAATAGAAGGCAAGTCTTCTTCATCTGTTCTGTTTGTTAATGACAGCAAAATTCCCTTGTGAATCTATCCCCTTCGATTTCAAATTAAAGTGGAAGAAAGGAAATGAGATTATTTACTTAGGCCAAAGTAGGCCAAAAAAACTTCAAACTTGCCTAAAATCAAATTACTGCCATCCTTTAAAATGCCAAGAAATCTGGATTTCAGAATGACCAAAACTTTTGTTTATTTTTTTAGGGGAAAAAAAATAATATCTGCACTACCATCACTATGATTCTGGAACATGCTTTAAAAGTTTCCGATAACGGCTACTACACACAGGGAAGTTGCATATTCAGTCATATGCATTGATACTACTTCTAGAATGAAAACACTACCTGAAACGTCAGTTTTTTCCTTGCAGGCACTGTCTGCTTCTACCTATTTAACCCATATCCACTCCCCAGTGGCATCATATATTCTGTGTTTCAGCAGTTTAAAGGCTGAAATATGTTGCTAACAGCTGGACCAGGCTCAGAATATCAAACCTTTTTCCAAAATTAGACATGGGGGGTTTTTTTATCATTAATGTCTTTGTAATTTGAAGACAGATTCCCAGAAATATGCTTCCTGCCAGAGCCAAGAAAAGAATAATGGGATACTGGATTAATTTTGATTGGAGTTTTTTTCTTCCATAAGTCTAGAAGTGTGTAATATGCATAAATAACAAAATGATGGATTAATATCCCTGTGTTGGACTTGAATGAGCTCTTTTGCACAAATAAACTTTAATGATGACGCAGACATCCAAGCACCTATCACAGCAATACCACTGAGAGACAGCTCAGTGATAAGAGTATTAGGCAAAGACTGAGGCTATGGGCACACAAATAAGCTCCACGAGCTTGGGCTGCTGCCTCTCTCATAAAGGAGAGATTACTTTACACTTTCTGCAAGGTAGGGGCATGCTCTTCAACCACTCATGTGTGCATGCCCCAAGGAGATCTTAGAATCAAGTTAGCCATGTTCTGTCAGATTTCTTCTCTAAGTCATCTCTTCTGGCCTGTGCTTTGGATCCCCAATGGTAAAACGCTCACAAACAATGATCATGAGATTCTTAAATGCCACAGGCTGAAGACTGCCAAGTAGATCAAATCTGAGCATCTAGAAAGGACTCAACTTCAAGTTTCTGGTATGAGCAAAGACTGGCAACCAGTTAGAATTGAATGATGATGTCAGAAAGCAGACCCTCTTCAGTTACCGAGTCTTGGAAGCATTCACAGGATTGACTATAAAGGATCAGAGCCTAGCTGGCAAGAAAAAGCAGAAGAGAAATTAACTCCTTCATTAGGATCTAGGGGAAAAACAAACAAACAACCAACTCTGGAAAGCTTCCGAGAACTTTCTTTTTATATTTTAGTTATGCTTAAAGTGTGAGAACAAACACTCAAGTGGCAGCTGGCTTGTTTTTACTGCCATACCCAATAAACAAGAAACGACGTACAATATAATCAATCTTGTTTGTAAGTCTCGACAGGACATGAGTACTTCTCTGCAGGATGAACTATTTTAGTAACAAACTATGTCAGTGAGAGTGACTCAGCACCCCATCCTCTGTCTGTATGTCTCTGCCACTCTGAAACCTACTGGGGACACTTTTTTTTTTTTTTTTTGAGGTTCAAGAGCTACTGCCTAAGGTTACTACCTTCAAAGCCGGGTCCTACCGATGTTAATTTGCTAGGGTATCACAGCTTGACACACACCACTGAGACCTCCAGGACCTGAATAACTGGGCATCAAAAGTGTATACAGCTGCAATGTGTGTTATCCTCTCATCAGACTATCAGTTCTCGATTTCCACAGCAAAACACAGTGAGGAGTCATATGAGTGCCACGACAACAGCACATGATTGGATAGATTATAGAACATGCATATAAACATATGAAGAGAAAAGAAAAACAATCACACACTGTTCACTAAGTTTAAACACTCTTTCCTTCGCGCCTCCTTTATTTACTTGCTGTTAAATGGTTATGTCCAGTAATACAGCAGGTGCTTCACTTTTTATTTCACTACCACCCCAAAACAATCCAAATATAATTAGAGAAGTTCGATATCATAATCCACTTTCTTAGGAGCAAACCAAACTAACCACCTGTGTTACCAAACCACAATTTTTTTTTTTTTTTTCTAAAATATGAAGCAATCATGTTTTCAACATAAACATTGCCATTTTGTTGAAACCCTGACAAAACGTGTGTTGCTACACGAAAGACTGTGTTTATGGGCTAGATTCTATCTATGACAAGTCTGACTTCTGCACAAATTTGACACCTCGTCCTGTGGTGCCACAAAGAAACCCTAGAAAGGGACCATCAAATGACATGAGTTTGCTCCTATGCAAGCAGATGCAAAGACGATACAAAAGTACTGCATTAGCTTTTAAACTGTGAGACAGAAGAAAACATTGCAACTGCAGACCTCTTTCCATCACAGTGGTTCTTATAGGTTCCCCTCCTACAAGGCAAGGACTAGTAGCAACCAGACAGGTTACCATTTCATTGTAAATCAAAGCAGTTTAACGGCTATTATATCTTGAGGTGCCTGCCCAGCCTTTAAAAAATAACCGGAGGAAGGCTTAACACATCTCAGCTATCTGACAAGCTCATTGGCTAAAGCATAATACCTGATGCGTAACCTCTAGCATCATCTCTCTTCCTTTTCCTCTGACATTCAGATCTGCATAGTCCTCCCCAGGGGTTTCCGGATGAGAGCCTGTAATCTTGGCAACATTAGATCGTTGTCTTTTTCCTTTGCACACTGTGCTTCCACTGCATATTATTCTGAAGCTCAGAGATCTTATTGTTTTAGTATCAACACAAATCCAGACCAGAAATATATCTAATGGGTTAGAACTGAGGGCCCAATCTGATAAATCAAAATATGCTCAGATTTTAACGCACGAAAAGGAGAGTTCAGTCTGCTGGCAAACTTAAGGTCACCCTTCAGAGCACTCAGATCACTAAGTCATTACACCAAGCTCACATCTTGGGTTGGGTTGACTTTTATAAGATGTAATCAGGCTAAAGGAGAGCAAATAAAAACTGCAGTGGAAAGAAAGTGCTTCACAGGTTACCAACAGGCTGCCTACATCTTTCATTTAAAGAATATTACCTCTCCCAGATGCTTGTGTTGCCCCTCACCTGGAAGTTAGCTTCAACAGTTAAAAAAAAAAAAAAGAAAAAGAGCTCCAAATTAATCAGAAGCTGGTTTTACTTGGAGCAAGTTAAGAAACACTCATATGAACCACCCCTGCCAGCAGAGCTGCGAAGGACACAAACATGTGGGCGTAGTGACGTGCCTCACTAATACGACATATTCAAACATAATTCATTCTAATTCCTTCTAAATTAATTTAAATGAAAGGTCTATCATGTCAGAGTAAAAAATTGGCAGAATTGCTGAGATACAATTCTATTTTTCAGGCTAAAATCACCCAGGTTATGTCCACTCAGGTTACAGAAGTCAGGGCCTTCCTCATACAGTAGGAGCTACGCATGTTCTCTGTCACCTTCTCTATTATTTTTCAGCTCTTCCAAGCAGTGACCCTGTCATGTACTTCATTATATTCAAATATCCATGATTGTGAAAAGCACTGCTTTTTTTAAGAGGGAGGATACAGTCTCTGGTGTGTTAAACAAATACAGCATTGAAACATGTTTAAACATGAGCTGCAGAAGGGAATCTTCTACATTTGAACAGTCCAAGGCAATACAGTCTCCTTTTCTGCTCCTGCTTTTTATAAGAGCCACATTCCTATTTATTGTCTCGAGAAAAAGATGTAAACTTCAGATCTCAACACATTCAGGCATCAAGGTATCCAAGCCTTGCCAAGCAATTCTGTGAGCTAAGTTTATTTCATATTATTTAGATTGCTGAAGGACTGATCAATCATTTTAACACACTGTGAAATCAAGTTTTTTCTGTACATTGAAGCTACACTTATGTATACCAAATGTCAGTAAGACGTTTTGCTGGAATGCTGCCAGGCTCCTCTCCAAGTTGCTTTGTCTCCCTTTCTATTTTCTGTATCATTTATTTTTAATGCATACTTTACATTATCAATTTAACATATTAATGTATTAACTAACTTTACTGTAAACCCTTCCTCTTCAGGTAAGTGCTAAAAATTAAAATACACTCTGAAATACCACAAATCAAGATCAGCCCTTCAAAGTCATATTCAGGGCTTTTTCCAAAACTCTTAGTCTTCACCCACACTGGCAGACTTTGCATAAAGGTGTATGGAGCAGCAAAAGCACTCTTGTCTCTCCCTCTCATCAGGAATTGGTGTGATATAAGGTGCAGCTCCAATCCAACAGCCCATACAGACAGGGAAATGTCACTAAAAGGTAAATGCTTTATAGAACAGCATCCCATGCCAAATCCAAGTACAAACTTGTCAGCAGCAATCCCCAGGATTTAATATTCTGCTATTGCAACACTATCTATCCTTACACACACTTGTCTAACTCATGAAAAATTAGCAGTTGAATCAACAAGTATTCCTCACATCTTTTTTGCCTGGTCTTCTCCTAGTTGGTCTCTACACACAGTATCTTGTACAATGTTTAGCCTGTAGCTTTATCTTTGTATTTCATGATTCAAGGTTTCTAAAAGTGTTAGATTCAGACTTCTGGGCTTTGGTCAGGAATGAGATGTGACAGCAACCTACTCTCAGGAGAAAGGAAGATGAAAGAACTCAGTCAGACAGCTTTTCGGCACATCAAGGTGAGGTACCTGGCAGGTTTTGTCGAAACATTTTGCTGGATCAGCAAAATCTTTGTTCAATCACCCATCAGGAAAAGTGTGCAGAGCGTACATTAAAATACAGTCAGTTAGTCATAGTCTTACCTTCCTGAGTTCTGAAATCATCTTCAGCAAACTTATTAAAGTTGCCACACAACCCACAAGTCTTATTATAGTGCTTCTCTTGAAGGAGTATCTGAATATTCCCACTGATATCAATCTTCACCACAAAGCTGTGCTCATCGCTGGATATTTTATAATAACCTGCCTCCTTCTCTATAAATATGCCATTGGAGGCAAAAGGTATGGGAACCCTGTGAAGAAAAATAGGAATTTCTCCGAATATGGCACACACAAAAAAACATCAGTTTTTTTCTTCTGGAATACTCTCTGGAATACCACAGGTACCTTTTGTCTTCCTGCATCACACCTCCATCTAAAGAGAAGCGAAGATTGAAATATTCTCCGAGATACACAGAGAAACCAATTTTCTTCCCATCCTGGTAGTCACCTGAAGAGATGAGACATAAGCAAATATTGTTAGTTCTGGGACTCAGGAGGACAACCTGTAAGTACAAGTTACAGGGTTTGGAGCATATCATCTAACATTTTCAAGAGCCATCCACCTTTTTCATCCCATAGTTGCTTAATATGAAATGGACAGATAGTCCCAGGATGAGGGGTGGCATCAATCACTGGCAGGCACATGACCTGGCACTAGCTGTGGAGTCACATTCTCCCCATTACTGTCTCTAGCCAGTGAATCCTCCATCCTACCATGCACACTGGAGGAGTTTGCACAGGAGATGTGCTCAACGATCTGTCTTGCTCTTTCCCTTCCTAGTTTCATCCCAAGAACAAGCCATAGCGCAGCCATAAGAGAAGGGGGTTGAATCCATTGAACTGATGAAGAGCTGAGCCTGGATATCTTCATTCTTGATAAGCCCTCTAACCATCCCAACTGTTCTTTAAGAGGTGGATGTCAATATTGGCTATCCAACCTGGGGGACAACTCTGTATTTTTCAAAAGCAGCAGCACACAGAGATGGATACAACTCTCTTCGGCTCTGAGACAGAAGAGAGTGGGGGGTTCAGCCATAGTCCTTTCTCTGCTTTTGCCCATTATCTAGCTCTGACTTTACAGCAGCTCCTTGCACAATGCGCTGCATGCTCTGGACCTCCTCCTCTGAGGTAGCCAGATCTGCGCAGACCTAGACACTTTACTCAGAAATGTAGATTGCACTTCACAGCCAGGTATCCAAAACCAAAACAAACCCACATACATATACTAAGATAGGAATCAAAAATAGATTATGCCACGCTTATGTGCCCAATATAAAAATAGTGTTTGCTAATGGTTGTTTTTTTAAGATTTAATTGATCACATAAAATACTGCAATCAATTCATACTTCACATATGCTGGTGGGTTCTTCTACATACAAAAAATCTCTACCAAGTTGTGCAAGTTGAAGAAGAAAATTATTTAAATTGGTATATGGTTCCTTTTCAGGGTGATGGGATCAGTTTACTTCAGTTTACTTTTAGTCAGTAAGAAGTCATCTTAAACTATGACTAATACAAAACAGTTATTAGTGAATATAAGAATATCTACCAAAAGAGTTTGGTATGAAAGTAATACACAGTTTTGGTTCTCATATAATCTCTTGCCCATCCCCAAGAATAACGCTGCAGAGGCTCATGCTAATTCAAAGGTCTTCTGTCCTGCAGGACGGGATTTTCTTACTGGGGGGATTTAGCATACAGGTAAAATTAGTTCTACAGGGTCATGTAATTCCTTTTCCTGTACTCAGCTTTAACAGCCACATTCCCCTATCAAATTCAAAATTAAACAAGGTTTCACTTTCCCTCTTTAGAAGAGCCAGCAAGAAAAATCTTCATTCCTTGGCAGCTTAGTTTTGTGAGAGCTATATTACCGAGGGATAACAGAAGCCAAAACCCAAACCAAACCAAACAAAGAAAAAAACCCAAACAAAAAAAAAAAAAAACATGGCCCAAAATCTTCTTATGCAGTGGTCCATCCTATCTGTATTTGTCTTTTCTTCTCAGTGATGGAACCTGGCACAAGGGCAATGCCACATCCCTACAACGCTTTGCACTTGTTACTTCTTGGTATCTGGCTCAGACTCACCTAAGAGTGTGAAGGAACGCTTGTGACAGTCCCCAGCAAGGAGGTAACTGCAGTCCCCAGCAAAATTGTAGAAAGAACCATCAAAAGTTTTGATGTGGTCATTCCCAAAAAGGCTGCAACGGGAAACTGATGACTCCTGAAGCAAAGAACCTGATGATCCTGGATATCAAAACACAACATAACTTGCAATGTAAAACAATCATTTTGTAGTTCAGGAATTTATCTGCTGGTATTTATCACCATTGATCATTGCGTGTCCTTTAGCTCTAGCTTCTAGGCAGACTGTATGTCTGGCATGACAGCACATAGAATCAAGCACAGATTTTTTTTTATTATATGCATTAGTGAAATGGCTTTTTTTGCTTTATTTCTACTGGCCCAAACCTTGCACGGGTAATTTCAGTCCTGATCCTCTGAGGAATGCCATTTGTTCATTCATTTGTGCCTGCCCGATATCCCGTTAAAATCAATAGGGCAGTAGCAAAGCCCCATTGTTTGTTCAGCGAAACATCACTGACTTCAGGGAGTCTTTGTGACCCGACACAGTCCTTGTTGCAAGGTAAAGAGCCCAAAGGGGTAACTTTATCGGTGTCTCCCGCATGACGAGACTATTGCCTGAGCCAGGATTGCAGGATGAGATGGGCAAAAAGAGTAGGCGGCGGGGGGGGGATGTGTGTGAGGAAATCTCACAGAAGAAATAGTGGAAATGTATTATAGTTCCTAAACATCAGAAAATAAACATATTTTCCTACCTGATATTACAGTGGCTAGCAGTAGGTTTGTTAGCAGCACTGCCAAGAGAAGCATCTGTCAAAAATCAAAGAGAGAAAGATTAGAATATTCTTAGTTCGGGGTGTTTAGACTGTTTCACAACAACTCACCATTTTCTATCCTTTCTTTATAAAGTTATTTTTGAAGTTCTACAACATTTTCAGAAAGCCGTAATCCATGCAGACTTTCGCAGTAATTCAGTTACCCACCCATGCGTCTTTAAGTAGGTAATATAGGAGAATAACTATTCTTTGTTCCCACTTTCATTTCTTGTTGCAGGGAAATGTGGGCTACCTCCACAGGAAACGCAACGCAACATACACACATATTATGATTTACCCGAGTTAATACATTGCACACACAAAGCCCTTCAATATGCAACATTATTTATCAAGCAATCTGACATTAAGAAGCACACCAGACTGGATCAGCTAATTTAGCTCCAGTAGAAGTCACCTCTGCTGCACAAGATTTACCTCCTGCCCAAACATTTTGTACCAGCCAACAGGTCTGGCTGGCAAACCATTACAACCACATGCTTGTAATCTACTGATTTTAGGGTAATAATATGCTTGAGATAAGGGGCAAGAAGTCAAGGCATGAAATTGTGAAGAGATTAGAGACCCAGGGTGAAAACTTCCATTCACCAAAATCAGTTTTAGCGTTGCCTCCTGCTTTCTACAACCAAAACATCAGCCTTTGTTCTCCATACGTCTATAAACTACGCCCTTTAAAAATAATAATAGGATATGAGTGTCATGCAGATGGTGAACTACAGATGCGTTCTCTGGCATGACATTAGCAGTTAATGGATGAAATCTGTAGGGAGCTCCAATTAGTAAGTTAATTTCAGTAATCATATAAGCAACTAGAGAGGCTTAAATATACCATAATTTATATATTAATGCCAGGAGACCAGGCACACCTTTCCCTAAAAGAACCCTCCAATTAAAGACCGGAATACATTTTGCAAAGACAAATTCTGATTTTGGTTTACAGACACACACTTATTATTGATGTCAATTATATAGGTCCAATTCACAATCACATAAATAAAGGCTGAGTTTGCCTTATTTACAAAAGATGGGAAAAGAAAGATCTATTATAAAACTCAGTCTAATATTTTGCTGCAAATGCCAATCTGACACAAGGCTGTTACTGCTGCAAGATAGCTAAGAAGTGGCAACTGCATGGGAATGCGACGACAAAGTAATGGTAAAGAAAACAATAGGTATTATTCTCAGATTACCCACTTGCTAGTGTACTTTTAGGGCACACACTGTGTTATTGTGACTGAATCAGATATTGCTTTTCTTTGTTAACCCCTCAGTTTTACAAAGCAGGCAAAGAAAAAATGATGGGTTATAAAACCCTTCTCTTCAGCCCCCTTCCACCTCCCAGACTGTTTTGAGCTGCAGACTTGAAATTTCACCCAATTCTGATAGAGCAGGTGACACTAACAAATCAGAATACAATCAAGTAAGATCTGACGGTATATAACCCCCTATAATTTTTCCACTGGCTTAATTAGAAATGAATATACCTTCTTCTGTGCGAGATTCCTCTTACACGTGAACGAGAAGCTCCTCCAGTTGCCACCTATAGCCTACAACACCATTGCTCCCGTGTTCCTTTAGAAGGCAGGGCTGGAATGGCTTTGGTCTGAAATTTCTTGTTTTTGTACAAGCCAGGAACTCTTGTTCATTTAAAAGGAAAGATAAAGACCGAACGTCACATCCGTCTGATTCTCAAGACAATAGATTAAATTGCTATCGTGTAAATCAGTTGCCTTAATTGCCAGAAAATTACAATGAGGGGAAATAGTTTTAAAAACTTACATGACAGATAAGTCTTTGAAATATATTTTGCATGTGTATGTGTGACAAATCTCATTGCCTGAGCCAATAGGCAGCACATTTATTTGAAAGACTATTGTTACAGAGGAATAGTAGGATGCTCCATACCTCAAAGACCACAGAGCGATGTAGTTTTTTTTTTCCTGTGAACAACTGCTTTAAACTAGAAAGAAGAAAAGAATTCAAAGCTCATCATGACCTGTTTTTTTTCTCCACATACAAACACATTTGACTTTTGTCACATTCTATTAGCTCAAACACATTCAGTCCTTGAATTTGGAAAAGTTTATAGAGGTACCCTCTGTAACAACACGTGGTAACAAGTTAATCACGCACATACTTGTTTACAGAGGTGGGCACAAGTTTTATGGGTATATGTACAGCACTAAGCAAAAAATGCAGAGCGGATGACATCTTACTTTACTTTCAATGTCCCATGCTCCATATTTTCAATAACTACTAGTAATAGAAAAGGGGTTAGGAGGCAACACATTTCCCTGTAAATCATACTTTGCCACTAATTCACAGAATCAGGTCCTTAATTTAAACCAAGAAAAACAATGCAAAACATTAAAAACACGTCTCCTGAGTGTCCCCAGCAGGGGCGTCTGTCTTGTGCACAAGCAATTCTGAGAATGAAGTGAGTGTAATCCCTGCGTACAGTTCTTAGAAAACAAAAAAGAAAAAAAAAATAAACATTAAAAAAACCCCACATTGTAATGTCATAATTTCTTCCTGCAGGCAATTTCCTCTATGGTTTCTACAGTTGCCTAGGTTGATACTTGCAGAATGGTGATGGATTATTTTTGAGACAATTTAGGCGATAAGTCTGCTTAGGTCAACAAGTTATAAACAATACAAATACTAAGTTGTTTGCCATATTTACTTTGTCTTGTATGAACTCTTCATGACAGCTGGATGTTAAAATGCTATAGAGCTGCGCTACAGACACCGAGTGACAGAAAGAAACAAACACAAACCAAATTGTTTCTTTCCACGTGAAAAGCCAGAGAACGAGATTTTTAAAATGAACGCTTCCCATCAGGATCTTCTCAGCTAGATGTTGCGCCTTTTCTCCAGCAGCAGAAAGGTTTACCCTTCTCACATTCATGGCAATGCTGGGAAGATCTGGGGGAATATGCAAGAAAATGCCACACACATGCAGAAATTTGGCATCCACTACAGCCATGGCCTTTGCTGTGCTCCACAGACATCCCTCCAGCATGGGGCAATCCCAGAAATCCCTGCCATACTGGTAAAGGACAATAACAATGCTCCCAGCTTCTGCACAAAGCGTTCCTCTGCATTTGCAACTGAGTAACATCTATGGGAAAAAAATAAGCAAATCGAAGCTTTAAAAACTGTTCCTTCGGCATTTTTTTCATTAGAGGGTGCAACAGCAAAAGCTGTGAATCTCTAGACAGAGGAACCAGTAAGCACAGAGGCTCAGCCCCTGTGGAAATCTGCGGGTCAGAGTTTTACCCGGTCTAGAACTGACACAACTCTATAGAGAAGAGCTAAAAACCTTTCACGTCAAACTGCCTTCAAGGCTGAAGTTACAGCTGAACAACAAGCAGAAATGGGGCAACAGCAGAGACAACAGGCAAGATGCCTCTTGTTTTTCTTTTAGTCTCACGTCTGCTTCTGCATGAAGACAGAGGAATAGCATTGACCGGGGATCATTCTCTCCTCTTCGGTCTAGCTGCCAACTCTCAGCAGGTCCTGCATACCTCCAAGAGCCTGGGCATCAGTGATCACAGAGAGATGTTCTCAAAACCTCTCATTATGGGAATCCAAGTATTATTCATGATAAGCGGGATAAGATTTATCACCACAGTCCTTTGTCTTCTCAGTTTTATTCCCTTCAGTACTTGAGCCCCAAATCAGTCCCTTCATTTGATAACTTCTTGTAAATCTAACAGGTAGCTTTGATTCACGCTTTTTTGTTGAGCACATACAGAAAACAGAGTGAGAACCCCTTAAAATATGCCTTAAAAATAGAAACATTGCTGGCTTTGTTCTGTAGCAATTTCTTCATCGCTACTACAAAAAGGGGCCAGTTCTTCAACAATACAGAATTGTTTAGTCTGTAACTGTGATGGATGGCTGAGGTCTTCCTTTATTAGCTTTTGTGCCGCTGCCTTCAAACCCTGACAAGCTTTATCTGAGGCACCATGGAGGGAGAGAGCAAACTGCATGAAAGTTTGAGCCCATGAAAAGGTGCTCTGGAGAGGATCAGGCTGCAGGTGGGCAGGTTATCAAACTTGGACTGAGCCTCTGAAGTCCACATGCACTGATCTCTGTGGTCAGAGCCTTGGTCTACACCGGGGGACATTTTGTGACTCATACTGCCAATGTTCAAGAGATGGTTCAGATAAGCCAGACATCACGACACCTCTTAAGTGTCTTAGGGACCTTGGGGGACATAACAAAGAAAAATTAACTGAGCTAGACACCCAAAGAACAAACTTCCTTTTTCCCCTTCTGGCTCCATTTTCTACAAAAAAANNNACTTCGGTCTCCCTTTGAAAAAAAAAAAAAAAAAAAAAAAAAAAAAGGAAATGGTCATTAAAGAGTGCATTTACTGGCTCATACTGTATTGTTCCAATACAAAGCTTAGTGATGCTTGGGTAGATCTGGCATGTAATTTTACAAATAATACACCCGAGGCACAGGCAGAAATATATAAAGGACTATGCACTGTTGCTGGAAAGCCCCTTATAGCCAGTTCCTGGAACACAATAGGAAGGACTTCTGAGAAAAATTATCGATAATAATGCTTTTCATTGTTCAGGTGCTAGGTCACGTGCAACAAGTCGCATGTGTCCTAACATTCCTAATATGATAATATTTTCTGAGGTATTAGACAGCATGCCATGTTTGTCATCAAGTTTGTTGCGCAAACAAATACGTATGCAAAGTGCCTGTATTATGAAACCTGCAATACTGAGTGCAGGAACAGTGATGGAACATACAGGACCTGAACAACAAAACAACCAAAGTATCTTGATGTAGGTAAACTGGAAAACTAAAGCCTAGCAATACTGAATTTTGTTTCTGCACTTTGAAGCTGAAAAATTAGATTAGGCTATGGAAGCAACACAGGATGTCACTTTAAGACTATTTGAAAGATGCAAACATCTGCTGTAAGAGAAATTCATCTTACTTAAGGAAAATATACCAATGAGGTTCAGTAACAAAATTTTCTTTAAAATTGTTTTTTAAGAGGGAAACAAGCCAATTGAGGATATCAACACATAGATCTTAATAGAGCCAACTAATCTGAAGACTCCAACTTGATTCTGGCCCTGCTGTGAGGATGTTGAGCTTAAGTACTCTATTCTGGACAAAGTTTGTTTCCGTAAACATCACTTAATTTCTGCAGGCAAAGGCATGGATTGATTTTCTGAGGTTTAAAGTGTTCTTAGTATCTTGACTAAACTGAAATCCCAAATGCCACATCCTCATATGCCACACAAAAATGAAAGGAAGGACAGTGTACTTTGAGATGTAGGAAACGTTGGAACAGAAGACATGCCTCCTGAATCAGCACAAATTTCTTAAAGCAGAGACTCATGAGGAAGGAAGCCATGCTGCTTCATTGCTCAGTAGTCGTCAAAAAAGTGAAAGAATTAAAGGAAATTTGGGGGGGACGGGACAAAACCCACAAACATCATTTTGCAATCATAAATACAAAGTACACTTTAATCTTGAATATTGTCTATGCTCTCGGTCCGTCTGTCTCAAAAACAGTGACATTCTTAAGGACAGAAAAAGAAAAGATAAAATGAAGATTAGCGGTAGGAAGCAACTTCTCTGCAAGGGGAGGAAATTTCCAGTCTTAGAAAATCAGAGAAAGGAAGCATGAGGAGCATCTACCACATCACAAATGGTACAGAGAAAGTAAATAAGAAATAAGTATTCATTAATTCTCCCAGTGTAAAGGCTGGGAGCAGTCAATGAAATTCTGAGGGAGTTGCCTATAAAGCACATAACTGGAAGGCCTCAGCACAGGTCACTGTGTCAAAAAGGAGTCAGACAAATTAATGAAGGGCTGGATCAAATCACAGGGATCAAAGCATGAATCAGATTGAGCTTGTGGCTTAGAAATTCTTTACCCTGTTGAGTGTTGGAAGCAGAAATCCCGTCCTTCAGTATTACACTTCATTTCTTACAACTCTTTTCCTAGGCAACAGTAGTTAGCCACCAGAATCCTACTTATTGGTCAAAAAA
>VYZM01000250.1:0-16419 GCA_013398915.1 Dromas ardeola | reverse complement strand
TTCTGTGGGGAGGGGAAGGGGGAAGAAAAAAAATACCTTTAAATTATCTAAAACACTGCATTTTAAATCAGGAGCACAGCCACATTTAATTTATTAAAAGATAACATGAAACTTAGTTCTCAATATCCTAAGATATTAATTATTTAATTAAAATATTAATTAATTATATTTATTATCCTTAATATCCATACTGATTTTCTTCCAGACTCAAAAGCGTGGAGTTGATTACATATAACTAGAAGGGGAAACACATTCCACAGCAAGTGCTTTATTTATAAAGAGGAAAGAAAAAGACTTCCCTTATAGACCCCAAAGGAGTACCTGCGAGACCAATCACAGTTCAACGTCCCTTTATGTTAAGCGTTGTGCAAACACAGGACAAAAAACTCTGTCCAAACCCAAAGCATCAGTAGGAAGACCACAGAAAGAACGCTTCAGCGAGGTAGTTATGTTGAAAAAATTTTACAGATCATTAAGCAGACCTTAGCTTGATTTGGGAATTTACTAGCTTTACAAGTAAATTAAGCTTTAAATATTTTAACACTACTTTTAGCTATTTGTAGCTTCACAGTCTAAAATTTGTAACTTGGGCTAGAGCAAAAAGGCCTGTTTAGAAAAGACAAACCAAAGAAAGCAATCCTCAAAGAAAAGCTGAAAAGCAGTGAAGCCTGAATTTCCAATAACTAGAACTAGCGAGAATCAGACTAGCATCAGCAACTAGAAAATTAAAAATGTGGGCTAAAACTCAGATTTAGCCCCTCCAGAGACTCAAAATGAAAAATACCCGCCTGACATATTTGTTAAGCAACCAAAAGCAATTTTTATGCTATGTCTACATGTACAAATCTCTATATTACCATTAGACTACAGAAGGACTCTGTCCTGAAGCCGTGGTTCTCAGGCAACTGAAATTCATGCTGAGCTCCTGCCCACGAGACCAGGCTCTTCAACATCCCTTGGCTCCTGGTTGATGGCTGGGGATTAACAGCACTGGAAACTAAAATTCAAAATTTCCTAAAGGGATGTACTTTAAGCCTGGTTTTCAGCCTGGTTTGAACTTTATTTATATACGTATTTTAACATACATTTAATTCTTTGGCCAGTTTTAACCAAATCACGTTCTTCTGTGTTTAATGAGTATCAGCAACCTCACATTGCAGGGGAGGTGGGGGGAAAAGGGTTATATTGTCCCCAGCAAAGGAAAAACTGAAGCACGCACTCAACAGTTATCAGCATTGCCTCAACTACAAACCAGTCAATGCTTTTTCCCTGATGGTAGTTTGTAAACACAGGAGGGGGCAGGAAGTCCCTGCTCTGTGGGGTGGCTTAGGTGACAGCAGGAGGGACAAAATGTGGAGGTCAGAGAAGGGAGAGGGAGGAGGAGAAGCTGTGGTTATTACAGTGGGAACAAGACGCGGGGGCAGAGGGTACAGATCTATGGGACATTTAACTCACTCCTCCCACTATTCATATATGTATAGACATATATTTTTAAGGTTCCATCTGGAAAATCTGACACGGGATTTGCAAAGTTCCTGCCCTGCCTCCTGATCGAAAGGACAGCGTAGAAGCTTGAAGCCTGGAAATTCCTGTTAGACCTGTAAAACTCCAGAAGCTGGTGATAACTGAGCTAACCGGGAAACAACATTTTTGCCATTTAGAAAACTCTTCATTTCCGAAAAGTTTTCATCCCAGTTTGGGAGGCTTCCTAGATGCCTTAGATCCCCTCGCTCCACAACAGTCTAATCAAGCAGTGTGCTGAAAAACAAGGGAATCAGACAAGGGGACAGATTGATACCTAAACCAAAGGTGCCACAGGCACAACATATCTTCCAATGAACCAGCATTTTCCAATGACAATGCTAGAAAGCCTCTGACCAGCTGTACTGAAAACTCAGGAACCACAGCTCCTGTCGAACAGTACCACAGTGCCCCTCCTCATCAATTAGTTTGCTTAACAGGCAATGCACCAGGAGAACAAGGAGGCTGTTTGAAGGGCTCCTGGTGTGGACAAAGGAAGGCTTGTGAACTTACCCAGAAATGTCACACGGCCACACCGGAAGATAAATGTGACAAGGATGTTCTGGTCAGAATAATGCTCAAAACAGTTTGCAGTCTGGTTTTATCTGGTTGTTGCTGAACGGAACAGGAGCTGAGCAGTTCAGTGGCATAAAAGAATGTATACGCTACTCACATCGTTTATCCTAATAAAGATTAAAAAGTGTGATGGCAGGCTGATAAGGTACAGACCAACACCTTATCAGGAGAAAACCACCACCCATCAAGACCTTGATGGTGGCTTGGCTGCAGGAACCGCCAAGGGCACAGCCAAGGATGCTGACCAATATTGGTTCACTATTTTTTGTATTCCTCCTGTCTATAGGCAACTTTTGCCTCATCTTTTACATACAGTGTGAACTATTTGGAGCTGGCATCTTGTTTCTAGTCTCAATTTGTACCGTACTTAAAATGGGGACCAGGCTCATCACTTTGCATTACAAATAGCATCAGCACCACACCAGGAAANNNNAAAAAAAAAAGAAAGAAAAAAAGTCAAAACTGAGCTCTACCACATGCACCGAATTCGTCAAGTTTAATCCCATGGAATGGAGGGAAGGTAAAGCCTTTCAAGTGATGAAAGACGCATTCATATTTAGGCTAGAGTTTACAGCCATCAAGGAGCTAATCACACAACTGACATAAATCCTAGTCTAGACAAAGCTTTGTATACTGAAAGGGGTAAAAATACAGTGCAATGGCATGGAAGACAGCTTCATAGCCTTCTCTAATGAAGGCTGAGATCATTTCAGCTAAGGCTAGAGAAGATTTTAAGCACCAGAGATTCATGCTGACTTCCACTGTCTTAACATTTTACTGTGCCTTTTAAGCACACAGTCTAAGTTCAACGCCCCTCAGATATGGATCTACCAAACACACACCAGTTATTTACAAAGGTACTTTTGCATATTCAGGTCCCAACTGATGCCAGTGTTTGTTAGCTACTGCACAACAGTGAGAACATGATGGTCCTCAACCCTGTTTTCTAGAAGTCTTTCACAACCTCATGCGCCAGGTCAGCCAGCCCTTTCATCGTTCCTCCCTCTGACCACTTTAACCGATCTGCACATCCTGTGATGCCTCACATGGAAAATAACAGAAGCGGTGTTACGCTACATGTGAAGAGATTAAGAGGCAGGGAAAGAACGAGCATACAGATCCATGCAGTCACTGCCAGGAAGCCAGAGACTCCAAAATCTTCAGCCAGGGTTAAATAAGCATCCTGAAAAATTACTTTAAAAAACACCCACCTCTATAAAAAATAGTAATTTTTTAAAAAGTCATTGTTCACTGAAAGGTAAGGATGCACAGCAATAACTCGCACTCATTGCTAACCGTGGTTAAAGAAATCTTCAGAAACTGGGGGACTAACGAGGTAAGGCAGTATAAATGCAAACTGCCGAGAAGCGAGAAATGCAGAGTTAAAGACTGCTTTGTGAAGAGGTGGATACCTTAAATCTGTCCTGCTCGATGCGAGGCAGGAATAAATCTAAACTTCTATTGCTGTTGTTATACAGGCTGCCTAGCAATTATTTCTGGCCTTCAGAATAGACCATTTCTGCCACAATAAGAGGAGGACAGAACAGGAGGCAACATGGTGAGTTCAGCCCCAAGCTCCCCAGCTGCCTGGTGAGCTGGGTCCAGCTGTATTCACCGGCAGAGGGAATAACAAGAGGAGGATGGCGAGGAGGAACAAGGTGGGGTGTATCTTCCAAAAAGCAGACAGGATACGTTTTAGTGGGAAGTTATGCACTGAGGGCTATCATGTCTCAGGTGCTGTGATTTTTTTCTCCCTACCTCACAGCTTTCCTACTCCTCAGCATGTGTATTACTCTTCTGCAACTTCTGCTGCCATGGAACCAGCCTTGCTGTGGTAAGTATCTTGGCAGAACTTCAGATACAAGGAAAACATCCTTTCTGGCAGGCACAAGGCGCTGCAACATCATGAGATCAAGTACAGCAAGGGACAGATCAAATTTGAGGTTTTTTAATACCGATTTTGGGCAAAGCCTCTACCCACTATACAAAACTAACTTTTCCAGATCAGGATGTGTCAGGGTGAGGTTGCTCTGAAGCACAACTATATTTGCTATAATTCCAGATCAGATGCCGGTGTACTAAAACAAAAATGTCTTCAAACTTTTAAATCAGTTTCCCTAGATTTATTTCTGGTATTGATTCAACACCGATACTAGTATCACTGCAGTAAGAGAAGGCAGGTTACGTTATTCTAACTGTGTAAATACAATTCAAACTGTTTGTCTCTGGGAAATGTTTTCTATGCACTTTTAAGTATGGAGACTCAAAATGACAGGAGTACACCTGGATTTGCATCCAGCGGGAAAGTACCTACTAGGCTGCTGCTATATGTGCTGAGGAGCCCTTGAAACGAAAACAAACCAACTGCAAATCACACTAATGGGAAGGCTGTCACTTCTGGATTCAAGCATAGAAATGAAATATAATAGGGGAAAAGAAATATTGGCTTTATTCCCAGACACAAAAAGTAAATCAACTGCAGAGAGAATGACATTCCTCTCTTCCCCTTCATCCCAAACCAGATATCAGATCTATGGAAGCGACTTTACAGAAACTTTCCCACCTTTTGACAATACAACTTAAAAAAAAGAAACAAAAGAGGAAAAAAAAAACAACAACAAAACAGAACAGCTGTATATGCTTTGGAGATTATGCATATTTATTAAATACATGATAAAATTATCTACAAAATTTAACATCTTCATGAAGTTAAACAACAAAATATGTAATCTCAACAATACCAGGAACTTCAGCTCAGCTGTAAATTTCCACAGGTTCCTTGGTGAAATTGGGGAGGGGTTCCACACGGAAGGTATTTAAATATATATATAAAGGTCTAAGGACTGAAATATTCTCAGTTTTCTGACCTGGTATCTCAAGCTGGACACCTAAAAAATATTAAGACTCATTACCCCTTAAGTGTTCCACCCTCGGGAAGCACAGTCCCCCCCACGCTGTCCCCCTGACTGACCCAGGTCGCAGCAGCCAAGGCAAAGAGTTGCCCCCTCTTAGACAGGTGGCTACAGGCTTTTAAAGGACCAGAACATATCGAGTGGCAAAAACCTAATAATAATATACAGCACAAGTATCACATAATTGGGGTTTTTTAAGCTTTGGTTTTTTATCATCTAATCCCAGGCTTGAGCCCATGTTCTGTGAAGCCTAGGAAGAATCAAGAACTTGAACAACACATATTTGCAAGTGTCCATTCCTATTTAGACACCAAAATGAATGACCTCAAATTAGAAGTGGGGACGTTTTGAAACACACATTTCTAATCCAGGTCTACTCAAATGGGATGTGAGACTTTCCTAAAAGCTTTGCTACCAAGTGGCAGCTGAGCAGTGGAAAACCCAGCTTTCACACATTCGCTACCTCTGTGGTCAGAAAAGAATAGTTGTGTACTCAGCACTCAACAGCCTTCCGAAGAATATATTCCAGTCCTCCAGAGCTCTGGTATCTGGCAAGTTTTCAATATCGCATACTTGCTGACTATCCTAGTGTGCTCCAGGATAATGCTGAATTACGAACCCAGCCCTTTGCACAAAGTGTTCCCGTATTCTTTTCAAAGGACTTCCCTCCTCCACCCAGAAAGTTAAAGAAGCGATTCAAGCCCTGCTGTGGAAATATCAAGTTTGTGTTTTAGCTAAGAGGAGTGCAAAGCAGGGAGAACAGAGGTTTTCAGAGAAAGAAGGAACGAGCCAGCAGCCCTGATGAGAAGTTACAGCAGGGAGGGTGCTAAGGCCACACGGAAAAACCTGCGCCTCTCATCCTTTCCATGTAAAGAATTGAGGGCAAAATGAACAGGAAACAACAGTGCTCAGGTCACAGATGAGCAAGAGAAGCATGAGTCTGGAGGAAGCAAAAGAACTCGAGGTAAGCAAGTATGCAACAACTAGGTTAAAAAAATAGATTAAAAAAAACAAAACAACCCAGATGGACGTTTGATGTAGTGCTGCCTCTTACAGGCTGAGTGGTACTTGCTATGCCCTAAATTGCAATCTCAAGCCATTAATGCCTTGGGGTGAACACAGAGGATTTTTTTCTTTTCCATCACAAAAGATACCTGGTAGCCACCAGCTAGCTGGGCTGGACCATTCTTATCTGGCATAGAATCACAGAGAATCACAGGGTTGAAGGGACCTCTGGAGATCATCTAGTCCAACCCCCCTGCCAGAGCAGGGTCACCTTAGAGCAGGTTGCACAGGAACGCGTCCAGGTGGGTTTTGAATGTCTCCAGAGACGGAGACTCCACCACCTCTCTGGGCAGCCTGTTCCAGTGCATCTCTGCACATGAGATAATTTAAGGGAGGTGATGGGGGGGTTAAATCAAGACTGTAAGCAAGAAGAGGTTTTCCCAAGGAAATTATTCCGCTGAAAGGAAGAGGGGGGCAGCCCTCCACAAGCCCCCCCCCAGCAGCCCTTGCAGGCCAGCTGGTGCAAGGAAGAGAGGCACCACACACATCTGAGGCTGAGAGCCAGCCTCAGATGCCTACGGCCAGCGTGTGGCAGAGCGGTGTCTTGCACAGCATCAGGCCATTCACGGAGGACAAAAGGGTGCCATTCTGCAGGGTAAATACACAGGTGGTCTCTTCAGTTCAAGGTTGAGCCACGGTAATTCCACTGTTACTGCTCACGCCACACTTGATAGATCAGAAACCAGTTTCATTCCTGTCTGTCCAGCATCTTTTATGATTATTATGAAGGCACAAAGGTAATCTTAAAGAAAATCAAACACCCCTTTCTGCTTATCTTCTGTGACTTTCTTTGGAATAAAGATAATTGGCAAAATCTTCAAGCTTAGCAATTTAAGTTAAGCACTTAATTGCAAGTTTAGAGACTTAAATACAGATATCCACACACCTACCTCACTGCTGAGCAAATGCTCAAAAGAGCTTTAATTTTAATGAGAACAAAGCCCTGGGAGTTGAAGACACTGAGAACATCTGAGAATTACAGCTTCAGTCAATAGTAGACTCCGAGGCTGAACAAAATCAACCCTCTCTTGCTTTATATATAGCTGACTGGTTAGCAATTCCAGCCAAACATTTTCTCAAGTTTCCATGATGAGTCATACCAAACATTGGTTAGCTTCATGGCAACAAGTTTGTATGCAAGTAATGGAAGGTAGAAATAAAATAATTCTAAATATGCAAATCTGCAGTATTTATGTAAGATCTGTATCCACACTTAATATTAACTAGACGTGACAGATTTTATACCACATTAGAGAGCATACCTAAACAAGCAGAAATGAGGTTTATTTCATGTATAGTTGTGTTCAGGTTCAGATACATGACAGGTTATTAGCAATTTTCAGGAATAAGTTAACTTAACTAGAAATCAAACCCTAATACCAATGCAACTAACAAGGAACCAAACAAAGCAAACATACAAGCAGGACTGTAGTATTCTATTAGGAAAGTGATATATTTCTTGAAGTTTTGGGGACATCAGTAGACTAGAGTCACATGCCTATTTAGAGACACAACTCAAGTCTACCTCTGCCTACTAGCATTTGAAGACTGGTTATTAAAATCTCTACTCTTCTATTCCCTGAGACACTCTAGGAGGTCCACTACTTCTGTTTTGTTGTGGGGTTGTTTTTTTTTTTCTAGCTGTATATTATCCAGGTTTGAGTCTGCTTTACTTCATGTATCTCCACGTAGTCTGGAGAGACCACCCCTCCTTCCCTCTGAAGTCTTCACAGGCTTTATTTAAGTAGCTATAATCTTTTGGGAAAATAAGAATGCTTAGTCTAGTCCTGACAAAGCATGCCCTCAGGTATCTCAAAAGATTTCTGAAGAGCACATACTTTCTCCCTAGTTTAGTTATGCTGATTATTAACAGTTTTCCTCTTCAGTTTGGAGTCAAAATCAATTGCCTTCTAAAGAAACTTCTCCAGAGCCAGGTCCTCCTTACATGCTTCAGCTGTAGAGCACTCATTTTGAAACTACTAAAAAAGATTACAACTTTCTTGGAAATACTCACTGCTTACGCTAAGAACCAGGCTCTCTTTCAGTGATTTGGAGAATAAACTTATTTGATCCTTCACACCTCCATACCACAAGATTCATTCTAAAGAACCCCAACAGTGCTTTATAGCCTGAAAGCCACAAGACTGCTTGATCAACTGCAAAACCAAAGTCACCTGTTATCCTGACATAAGGCCTTGAGTTGCTCACACAGGAGAAAAATTGGTACTACTTATTATCTTAAAAGGGTCAACCAAAGCTATAGATCCAACGCATCTTTTGAGAAGTAACATCTGATATTATGACTATGCACAGTACAAATATAATTTCAAATTTAGTAATGAGCTGAATGAGATAACATCTGAAATGAAAATCGAAGGATCTTAATCATGCCAGTGCAAAAATAATCAAAATAATATGATGATGCTTACTTACCACCTCTTTAACTTCTCAGGCGGAGATTTATTTCAGAAGGTATTACATAAACAAGACTTAAAATTTAAAGATTCTAACTCGGCTCCCTTGAGAAGTATGCAGAATATCAAAAAATGCACATATCAAGCCTCATTTCTAAGGAGGCTTTAAGTTCTTATTTCATGACTTGATAGGTATGGAAGAGATGATTTTCAATTATGCTCAATCTTGATCCTTGTTTTCATCCACCAGTTTCATCTGAGGTTTTATCAAAGGAGGTTGTGGGACTGGCTAAGAGAAACTACAGTTGTTAGCAGCCAACAAAGTTAAGTTCACCTAAGAGCTGACCAGGTCATAAGACCAGTAGTTTTGCTCCACTATGAGAAAGTTTCACAAGTTATGTCTACATAAGTAGAGTAACAAATATACCTTTAAAGAAAGTTTTTCAGTTTAATGTAACACAAGCTGAAGTTGAGATAGGAAGAAATATAATGCTGTGGCATTAAAAGCATACCTTACTCTCTGAAAACTTAGCCTTCCTATAGAAACAAGCCTTTCTGAGTGACACCACAGGGCATGTGCTGGCCCAGATTTCTTCAGGAGGGATTAATTAATCATGATTTAATTAATGATGATTTGAGAAGCAGCTGGAGGAATGCGTGCCCATCATTTCAAGGCAGTGTGATTCATAGGAAGAAATGTGGGAAAATAGTTGTAAGATATAAAAAATAGCGCTCCCTTACCCACCACATATTGTCTTTGATGAGAGGACGTTCGCCAGCCCGTAACAGCATCATATGGAAAAGGGAAAGCATGTTCAGCAACCTGTTCATACTGAAAATCTTGCTTTGCTTTTGGATTTAATGTAAATATAGCCCTGTTTGGGCACTCCCTGAAAGAAGACTAGGCAATCAGGTCAAATTTGGTGTGACCTCCATCTTCTAAATTGAATCACAAAACCCAGATTTTCCCATCTTGGCTTTTGCCTGTCTTTTACCTGTTCTAAAGAGCAGGCCCCAGTATACGAAGTATACCTTACCCATGCTATGTCTTAAACTCTAATATTTATTTCAAGAAAGACAGAAGTTGTTTCCATTTTACAATGCTTGCGACACACGGGCAGATTGTAGCAGCTGTATTTCTTACTCCTTCTCTTGAAGGTACAGATTGCTTTGCCTCAAGCAGGTCTTGATCATCTATGTTTCTCTGTTTCTGTTGCTGAAATAAATAAATAAATGTCCAAGTAAGCACAGGCACCAAAATAATCCAAGCACATAAATTTCAGCTCCCAAGAGCACATCTATCACCTGTACAAAGCAACAGCTTCCCAGCTGTTCATCCTCAACAGCAATTGAGAGCGGTCAAACACTCTGAACTGCTGAGGATGGTGAGGGTATCCATCGTGCCATGCTTTTCAGTAGCAGCTGTAGCAAAATAAACTACGTAACATCTTGCATACGCCAGCTGGATGCCTGCCCACAATATGTTGCCCTCTGCTCTCACGAAATTTAATAAAAAAAAAAAGGCAACACTGCATGACATTGGCATTCTTTTCCAAAGCCTGAGAATATACTCGAGTACCTCCTAGTAATTTCAGAAACAAACGCTCACCTGCGCTTTAAAAGATAGGTCCACTTAGAAGTACATTTGCACATTTCAGGTCCTTGTCAGCTGATTTTCAGGTGTAACATAAGGTAAAGTAGGTGGCATGGTTAGATGCCTTCCTTACGTAAAAAGATAAGCTGCAACCCAACACCACATTGGCAATTAAAGTCCTGTTAAGAGTTTTCATACGAATAATAATAATAGGCCTCCTGTGATACCAACCGGGATGACCTATATGCTGTGGTATAGAGCAGCAGCTGCCACCTGAGGACCTTGAACGTTGTTCTAAGTCTATAGGAGAGATCTTGTGAAGTCAAAAAAAAAGAGATGCTGATGGAAAGGGGAAGTGATTTTTCACAGGCTTTCCAAGCTATGAAGCAATCTCCAGTGTGATCAGTAGGAAATGACCACAGTCCTCGTGACGACACGAAGAGTCTGTAAACAGAAATATTTGAGAAACCCTATTCTTGCTCATTTGATCATCTTGCAGCAACTATTACAGTCAATTACTTCATTCGAATGGAAAAAATAAACAGTTCTTTTTGAAATACAGTTCCATGACACTTTTTCTCAGAGTCCTCAAAGGACTCCTTCAGAGCTGACCGGTTCAAAGGTGCAGTATTCACCACTCCTGCAATTTCTCCTTTTCAACACTCTTCCCTTCTGACTTGTCAAAACAGAGTTAGAAGAAACTCAAGGGAGAAAGGGAAAAGAACCAAGAAAATATGAGAAAAATTTGAGAACTGAATTGGAGTGGGGAGGGGTGGATAAGGAATAAGAGAGAGAAAAGAAATTAATCAAATAAAACATGAAACTCAATCCTAGAAACAGCTTTTTTTGATTTACACACTCAAAGCTATGCATAGTTGCTTTAATTACCAAAGAGTGGTTTGCAAGCTTAAAATCAAATCCCTGTGTTTACAAAATAAAGAAGTTGAAATCAGTACTGGAAAACAGTCAGCCTTATCTAGTCCATCATTAATTAAACCTGTGCTGGAATATCTATTTAGATCAGCTCTCTCAGCTGAGTGCTATTTCAGAATTTAAAAAGATTTAACTTCACCTGCAAGTGCTGTACGGTTACCAAGAAATAAAACCCTCTCCCATTCAGACAAGAGTGTTTAGGTAGGAGGTTACTTTATAATAGCTGATCTAGAATAGCCACTAGGAAATCATGCTAATTTTCAGTGAGGCTAGAGTTTATGGAGCTTTTTTTGTGTACTATAACAGTTCCTAATACTAAACCTCTACTGATATAAATGAAAGTCATCTTCTGTTATTTTTTATTATTTTCACGTATGGGTTTTTTTGATGTTTTGGGTAGAATTTTTTTGTTCTTGGCACTTACATAAAAGAAGATTATTTTCCTTCTGAGGAGACAGTGGGAAGAATCTCCTGGAACACTTCTGCATAACTGAAAAATGGGGGGGGAAATATCCCCACTTTCTCTGCTGTTAAACATTACTTTTCCTGTTTTGTTAAATTGAATGAAAGTTAAAAACCCCAGTATTTTAAAGCTCAGTCACATAACTCCAATGTTCCTAGTCAGGTGTGACAAATACTTATACATACAAAAGCATTTATAAACAAGGTTAATTGAGATTCTGCCAGAGTGCTTAGACTGCTTTGCATCAGAAATTTAAATTGTAATATTCTTAATGTAACCATGAATCTCAGATTAAAAATAATGCCTTGACAATTTCCCAGTAAGCCACCTAATAGCACCAGGTATGTCCCTAACCCATGCTGTGTGGCTCTCCACGAGTTGGATCACGTGTGAGAGGGACACTGGGACTGCCAGGGAAATCTGGGGAAAACACCTGGAAACCCACCTCTGGCTGCCCCAGCAGAGCATCCCGGCAGCGCTCCCACGGAGCGGGTGTGGGGGAAACCTGGGTGAATTTACACCACAGGGTGCGGGATGCCAACATCTAGGAAAGGGCAGGAAGGAAGAATGGAGAGAAAGGAAGAAGCAGAGGGAGCACAGGGACCAACAGATCCAACAACAACGTTGGGAGCCCTACATGACAAAATGTGAACGAAATACCTTCTCGGCGGTGCCACCACTGCCTCTCAATACACATCCCCCTGTACTTTCTCCTCTTGACTTGGTTAAACAAATAGATGTAGCCAACATGTGCAGCTCAAGCCAAGCAGATCCAGTAAACATGTTGAATCCCATGAAGAGACCCATGAAAGATTATGGAGTTCCTCATGGGAACAGAATAAAGGCCAGAAATATTTTCAGAATTGGGACTGCAACTAGTAATCATGTTTAAGAGGCATTTGGGCAATGCCCTTAATGCCATGCTTTAACTTTTGGTCAGCCCTGAAGTGGTCAGGCAGTTGGACTAGGTGATCATTGTAGGTCCCATCCAACTGAACTATTCTGTTCTGATTTATTCTGTTCTACTCTGTTCTAATCACTTCATTTGGAAGGGGAGGGGAAAAAAAACCCACCAGAAAGACTATTAAATACAGGCAACTGTTAGCTCTTGGTAAAGCACTAGTTTGAGTAGCCATGCCACTGCGGCTGCTGCACAGCACTGAGTAAACCGCTTTCTGATCCATTCTGCTAATAGTCTGTTTGAGATACACACTAGTAGTTGATACACAGAATAGTGTTTTCATTTTAACTGAAATACTATTTAACATAAGCAGGTAGTTTCTTGTCACTCCTGCAGTGTGAAAGTGATAGACAGTAGCCCTCAGAAGAAATCACGGATGTTTAAAAACCTGCATGTATATGACATTTCTTCCACTGGACATACAGATGAAAACCAGGCACAGCTTAGTGTGAAGCACAGAATAAAAATGCAAGAGAGTGGACATCACCAGTTTACGCCAGCCACTCACAGCAGGGGAAGCTTTTCTGTTTAAGGCAACAACTTAATTTTTTCTAAGTGGGACCTTGTCAGACTTCCAGTCAAGGGGTACGGTTTAGAGTCAGTTGCCTTTGGTGGACTTTGGTACCTGCCCATCAGAATAATGAGAAAACACACTGTGGCCTTTGTTTTCTTGGCTATGAGACACAGACCTCAAGCCATTTCACTCTTTCCTGATCCTACCTGTATTTCTCCGTCATGCACTTAAAAAGCCAGATTTTTTTTCCAGTTCATTCCACAAAAGTCTTAGATGACCCTTGGTGGCCTGATTTTTAATCTGACATATAGAAAGGTTTGCCCTAGGTCACCACACGCGCTACAGTGCTATATTACAGCAAGGGTGATGTGACACATCCTGGGTCCCTGTGCTCAAGAACCCACCTAACTGCATGCACCTCGACAGCAGCCGCAGCCTGTGGCCCCACTCTGTCCTCTGGTCTTAAAATAGCCTCACCCATACAGAGAGTCTGACACACAGAGACATCAAAATAGCAGTTAGAAGAATCACACTTAGAGCTGCATATGTGTCACAGTCATGATTTCCAAAAAGGCATTTTGCAACCCTTCATAGTCAGAGCATTTGTCACTAGCAACAGACTATTGTTTATTAAAGCTTTGGGCTCTCATCCTACAGACACGAGACTGCTCACACATTGAAAGCCAGATACAAGTACTACTATCTGCAGCATGAGGGTCTTAAACAGTAATTTCACCTGAAAAGGAGTTAAACCGTAGGCTACATATTCAACAGTGTCAAACTGCCTCTATGAAAAATTAAGGGACATCATCAAGACTATTTTTTTATTCCGTGACAATTAAAAAAGCAGGTGTGTTTTTTTTCCCTCATTAAACTATGACATTTTCCACATCCTTCCTTCCTGACATGACCTACTTTCATCATTGGTAGTAGGTAAGAGAGAGTCTGAATTATTTGGAAGTGATGCCTATACTTTGACTAAAAGTTTAAATTTAAACAACCAAGAACAAAATATTTTTGCATTTTATCCCACACATTTTATCTCAGAGCTTGAAAACGATAACTGATTATGAAACAATATTATAAGAGTTCCTAAGTTCACATGGAGATTTTCCAGTTGCTCTCCTGACGTTATCCCATTGTACACAAAGGTCTTATGCCAAGCACTTGCAAGGATGTGCCTAAATCCCTTCTAATCTTCTTCAAATCTCAGTTAAAAAAGGCGAATTAAAACCACAGAGAATGAAGCGGTCTGGTTTCAGATCTTTACTTCCAGCCACCCTTCCAGTTATAGAGGAAGACCTAATTTCTAGTGAAATCCTATGGGGCTTTCTGGATTCTTCAAAGCCTTTCTCTCATGGCAGAAAGCAGACAAACTTCCAGGATGCACAGATTTACTCACAGCATGCAGTCTTCCAGAATTTATCTGTTATGGATACCAAACACCAAACACTTTTCCTGCAGCACTGGAAAAAGGCCAGTGCCTTTGACACAGTGTTATCAGGATGACTGATCCTGAGTCATTTTTGCAATGGAATGAAAATCTTGACTCTCCAGCTCCGAGACGCAGTCTCACATGCGACAGGAGCCACTTACATATACATATCACGACTCTTTCCTATATATCACAACATTCCAAGTTATTGCTGCATTTAAAAGAACCAAAGTAAGCACCTGTAAAATTTGCCTGAAAAGGTTAGGCCAGAAGAAGTAAGGCACTTATCCTGAAGTTTCACGGATGAACTCCGGGATGGATTTTTGAGAAGTACGAGGAAATAGGAAGCCACAGGCCCTACACCGGTGTCATCTGGGTCATCCTAAACTCTCAGCGGTGTGGTTGTAGAACCCGCTCCTTCACCAGACAGCTGCATCCAGCCCACCACACAGTGTACCAGAGTCACCACTTACCAAGCAAAAAAGCCTCACTGAAGCTAAAAAGCAAACAAAACAACCATTTTTGTTTTCCCTTTTGTGGCTGGCTTGTACAGTCAGAGATGTTATTTCTCTACAAAGAAGAAAATCGTTATTATTTTTCTCCTCTAATCTGCACTTCTCGAGAAACTCCATTAATCCCCATCCTTCACTGAGGAAAGCTTTGTACTTTATCTTTCTGCAGTTCAAATCGTTTATGCCTGGCTGTTTAGGGGAGCTGAAAGAAACATTTTAAAAGACCTGAAACTGTTTATGCAAAGAAGGCTAAAGGCATCGAACTGGTTTATGCTAGTCTTTCCGCATATTCGTAAAGGTAAGAGATATGGGGAAAACAGGTCAAGGCTGTGAACCTCAGTACTTCTGCAGTACTTACCAGTGGTTCCCACCACCCTTTAATACAGTTCGGAGAGAAACCCCCCCTCTCCTTTGCCTTGCTGTATTAATCAAAGAATCAAGGTCCTTCAGATGGTGCAGTCTGAGGGGAAAACCCTTCCTGGTGAGAAACGAACACTTCTTACTCTTTGTTATCGGCCCAAACAAGACATTTAGTTACACATGAAAACTAAGTCAGTGTCATGTCTAGACAATTAGAAAGGTAATTTTAACAGGCTTCTGGTAAACTCAGATTTCTTCTTATCAGCAATATCCTGAGTTTGCTCTTCTCTGTTGCAGTAGGACAAAAAAACACTTTAACCATACAGTACAACTTTATGTGCAGATAAATTATTCTGAGGTACTTCTACAAGGGTCATGAATTTCCATTAGTGGTTTCTATTATGCAGAAATTCAGCTGATTACTATCTCATTCCAATAGTCAGAGTAGTTCAGTTATGTTCAGAGAGATGCCTCTACCAGATCATCAGACTACTGAAGACTGATACATGAATGTCCTCTCTGGACCCTTCATATGGAAGGAAAAAAAGCCACATAAGCACAAATTCTAACTATTTTCATTCCGTATTCTTGAGAATACTAAAAATGCACAAATGGGTTTCACTTCCTCATAAATTAATTTGCCAGCTGAATGGGGAGGGTTTAGTTTTAAGTAAATACAAACTCACAGGAGGTTTTGATGCAACAGGTCCATTTCTTGCCTCTGATCAAAAGGCTACCGCCCATGAATTTTAATGGCAATTGCTTTAACACAGTATAAGCATGGAAAGCTTAATAACACAAGGGCAGGAGCAGGGATATCCGAAGTTTTTCGTTTATCCTTATCTTTAGAAAGTTAAGGAAAGCCATATTACTGATATTAACTAACAAGCATAAATTCTTAATGGCAAGGTCATAAAAAACACCCCAAAAGCCATACAGGAAATCAGTCCCAGCTCAAAAGCGAGAGACGGGACTTTCACTTCCCAGTTTACAGTTACCACAAGAGTTTAGTCACATGAATTTACTAATTTCAACCTTGCTGGATCTATATCGTTGTGGCCAGGCCAGCCTCCACCCCTCCGGTTCCCTTTACTGACTTGTAGAATAAACTAAAATGCTTGAGGTAGAGTTTGCTTCCAGTTAGAATCATAGAATCATA
>VYZM01000249.1:40773-80572 GCA_013398915.1 Dromas ardeola | reverse complement strand
TACTGATGCAAAATATAGTTGGTTTGGGTAGTTGTACGTCTTGTGCTAAAAGGAAAATGATGCAGATGAGATTTAATAGTTTGCAATTATTTATTAATTTTTTTCAATATACTTTATTGTGTTTGTCGCGAAGGTGTTGGTGGGAGACCTAATAGGACAAGATAGCGGAAACTGAGTTAACTAGTTGCTTTCAGTGCCTCTTGTGGGAAATTAATGTAATAAGGTTCTTACCAAAGTATGAAACTGACAGTTTAGTCATTCATAGTACATAGAAGGGGGTTTTTTAGTGCCCAAGTGTTTGACTTCTCCCAGCTGTGCTAATTAGGCTGAGAAGACAATGCCTGCGCATACAAACTTTGCCTTGTCACTGCGTTACAGCCTTACAAAAGGAAATGAAATTCTAGGTTAATTCGAGGCTCAAAATAGCATTTCTCTTGCAATATGCATTACTCTTTCCTTGCCACTTTTTTCTCTCCCTGTTCTACATGGAATATTCCATTCATTACTGCCCAAGAAATCAGTTATTTTGCAGTCTGCAAATGCTGAAATGACGTTAGAGGAGAAATACTTGCTTGCAACCAAAACTATTTTTGAACAAACGCTTCATTTTAGAAATTGTAACCAGCTGAGAAAAGCTGGATTGAGATTTTTTGCTGTAAAATAATTTTGTATTGCATTTCATCAAATGATTCCCTATGATGCTCATGTGTTAGGTAATCCTGAAAGAGGACTATATGAAATAGAATACGAGGAGGTACTTAACTGGTATGGAATAGGATTTGACATCTTTAGTAGGATATTTTCAAGGGCAAATTTAAGTTTTTCAGACATAGATAATCACAATAGGTTAAGAATCTTTCATGAAACTTAAAGCATTTGCATTTTAGCTTGCTGCTTTTTTTCTCCACGGTTTTTCTACCTCTGAATGAATCCAAAGGGAAACCTGGCACAGATTCTACTGTTTTGACTATTAAATAAGTGTGCTCTTTCTCATTCTGTTGAGATGGTGTTTAGCTGTGATTGAAAATAAATCTTTTAAATGTTTGGAAAGATACCTGCTATGCTGAAACGATGGATTGCTTATGCATTGTAACAACAAAGGTAAGATGATAAAGCTTTTGATTAATGCCTACAATCTTGAAAGTTCTTGTTGAATCTTTCTTCCAGTTTTTGTCTACCTGTAATGAAAATGTCTTGACGGTTTTCTAGTGTTGATTTTTTTTTTTAAACTTTAACTGCACAGATTGCCAAAATAAATTCTGTAGTTGTTGCTAAGAACAATCATAGATGTTAATTCTTCTAAGAGCTAATTATGCACATATTGAAAAACTCAAGTGTAGTAGAATGATGTATTTTTGTCATTTTGCAGTAAGACTCTTCTATAGAAATTCACTCTCTTTAAATATGTTAAAAAAGTTGTTTGCTTTTATTCCAGAATGAGGAATTCCAAATGATGTTTTACATAACCTTTATCAGGGCATGTTTAAAATAATGATCAAAGAGAATAAGATGAATCTGGGAAGTTCTGCTAGGGATGCACATATTTCAAGATGCTTTGTAATTTTGACATCTTGCTGCTTTGAGATGAAGGCACCTGGATAGCTTAGTGCCATTACTTCTGTGCTAGGACTAAGTTTTGTGTGTGATTGTTTTTAGTACAGTCCACTTGTAACTGCTAAAGATAAAATCTGATGCATAAACAGAATGTATTAGTAGTGTGCTTGTGAAATATTGACATGGTGAGTTTGGTTTTTTGGAAGCTTTTTATTTGCCTGTATTGCTCCCTTTTCCCTGGCTGTTCAAATAGTTGCAGGTTTAATTTTTTTTAACAAGCTACTTTGACTTCTAGCATTTTTCTGGATAGATTGAAACCATAAAACTTCTTCATACAAACATCCTTCTCAAGAAGTAGAATAAAATTGAACGTCTTTGAGAATATTATATGGGTTTAGTGATAGCTTTTATAAAAAAAAAGGTCGAGATGTTTATCGGTCTGTTTGACACAAGGAAGCATAGGCTGATTGGAAGGGGAGAAGTTACTTTGTCTCTCACCAGCAAAGGAGTCTTTATGGTGTCTGAGCTGTTGGCTGGGTGTTTTTGGAAGTGAAACTTACCCTTTAAAATTGTGTTTGATTAATTACATTACTATATGGCATTTCTGCTTTATTTCTTTTAAAATACTGTCTTTTGTACAGTGAGATTCGGATAGTCTTATTAATTCCTTGACTTTGGTTATATCAATATGTACCTTAATTTTGTTTTACTTATTTAAAAAAGGGAGGGGCAGTGCTGTCATTTTTATAATTGAACTGCTCAACTTTTATTTACTTTTGCATTTATTTTATTATTGCATTTATTTACTTTCTCATATCTACTTGTCGAAGACCAGAAAGAAAACTTACGTGGCAAGTTAAGCCAACAGAAAACGTATTCTGGGGGAAAAAAGTGTTCTTTTTTAGTACGATTAGCCTAGCTCTGAGTGCTAAGCGAGTAAGACTGCTCACAGAAATGCTGCATGGCAGAGGAAGAGATCATCCTCTCTGCACACCATAGTCTTAGATGAGCTTAGACTGATCGTACATTTCCACCTGAAGTCATCAGCACTTAATCCTTCCTGCCTGTTTCATGTGAAGTTTTGGCCTCATTTAACTAAATGCTGCTGTATCTTGCAGTTTCAACTAAAGCTGTTTATTTGAAGTGGGGCTTATAAAAGGACTGTGAACATGTGTACATCTGGTGACTTGAAAGTTGTAATCTAATGAAAAATACATTCCTTAATTTTGTGCATAAATCTGTTTCTCAGGCGTAAAGGAAAATTAATGCATATAAGGCAATTCTGAAATCAGCATTAAAGAAATGTATCACAGGACTAGTAATAGTGTTAGGTGCTTCCCCTTTCTCCACCTTGAGGTGGAAACAATTTGAAACAATTGTTACTCTATTTTCCAGTGAGATAAATTTTATACTGAATTTGAGAAATATTTCATAATTTGATCTTTGATAATTCTGTTTTACTTAGTTCAGAATTAAGATCTAGTCATGATGGGCAAACAGGTCCTTAAACTACTTTCTGTTCTGCCTTCTAAGGTCTATCTGGTTTACTTTGCCCTAATCTAGTGCAAAGTGTACTGATTAATACAGTGTTTCTTCCTTCTTATGTGGGCACATTTGGTTTGATGTAGGTAGGCAAATTTGCATCACTGCAACCATGGATACTATTAAGAGCAGGCACGTGGGCTGAGCTTACAGTAATGATTTTTATTTAAGTAACAGTTTTAAATGAGTTCATGGCACTTAAAAATATAGAATATGAAAATTCATTAATTTTTCCAGAAAGGCAATTTTTGAGCAATCATTTGTAGCTTGTTGTTCAGTAAAGCAGTTGAATTTAAAGTGATGTAAAATTTCTTCAAATAGCATTTCTAGTAATACTACTGCAAGAGAATGCTTCTCTTATACCATATTTCTTTCAAAATACAAAGAAGCACACTGCTTGGACTCTACCAGAGCAGTATTGGTCTAGTCCAGTACCTTGTTTCTAACAGTAGCCAAAACCTGGTATTGTGGGAGAGGGGAAGCATGTATGATGCATCAACCTATTACCAAGAGAAGAGGTGAAGGTTTTTTTTCCAAGTTGTTAAGAATCGTGAGCCCTCATAAATTCTGGGTTATCTCTGTTCTGGACAAGCACAGTGATGTGGCTGTGCAAGGTGGGAGGCTACATGGGAGCACAACTACAGCCAGGGTGACTGAAGTTGGAAAGGTGACACTGGGTTTGTGTGATTGCTGCAGATTTCCTCACTTGGTGTGCAGTGTACTGTAGTTCAGATAGTCCCATTGTTGTTATTACCCTCAACTTAAGAGACTTGTGCCTCCTCACCTACCAGTTGCAAGTGCAAAAGGGAATGACAGAATCTCCTGGGTTGGAGGTGATCTAGTACAACTACCTGCTTAAAGCAGGGTCAGCATTAAATCCAGACCAGGTTACTTAGGGCTTTGCTTAGGTTTTGTGAATCCCCTTGCCCTGTCTCAGTTTAAGGTTGTCTCTCCTGCAGTGCACAACAAGGGCCAAGCATTGTTTTCTTAGTAACCTCCTCTTGGACATTAGAGGGCTGCTACTAACTACTGGAATGCCGCCTGTTCTCCAGGTTGAGCAGGCCCAGTTCCCTGAACCTTTTTTCATTGTGCTTCAACCCCTTGACCATCTTGGTGGCTCTCTACCATAGTACTTGTTTCTGTATTCCAGATATGATCTAACAAGTGTTTGAAAAAGCATAAGGAGAGGCTACAGTGCCAGTTGTAACCTTCTGGAGGTACTGTGTGCATAAAAACTCTGATGTTGGTAGGAAAGAAAATGCAGACACAATTGTGTGAAACTGGAAACAATTAAAATCTAAGCTTTTATGTGTAAAGTTGATGCAGAAATTACTTGGTGGGCCCAAGGGAGGATGTTTTCTTAAAGTGGAGGAACAAAATACAGAATTTCGTGAATTTAAAATTGTCAAAGAGATGGAAACACAGTTATATGGGAAATAATTACACTAAAAGCTTAAGAAATACTATGAGTGCTAAATAGTCCACAATTGCCCTTCCAAGTTGGCACATGTGAATGATGTGTCGTGATGGGTTTTGGCAAGGAACTTCATTTTGCCAGCATTTCATGTCCTCACTAAAGAAATTGCTTTCCAAATGTATCTGATTGAATTGCATTTAAATCGTAGTTATCTGGTGAGCCAATTGAGTAGTGCTAATAATACACCACTTGGATTTGATACGCCATCTGGTTATAAAGTTGAAGTAATGCGTGCAGAATCAGTCATCATAAAAACTTTGGGAAGTGAAAAAAATTGTGCATCAGTAATGTTGGCAATGTCAGTGGATGGTATGAAATCGCTCTTGCATGTAGTCTTCAAGTATAATGCAGTGCCAAAGAAACAGCTGCCTACTAAGATAGTTGGTCGATGTCGAAATCAAGGGTGGTTGTCTGCAGACTAGAAGAGTGGCCAGCTTTCATTTAGAATAGGAGACCAAGTGTGTGAATAATGTATGCCATAGGTGGGTTTAAAGGTTATTTGATAAAAACAATGAGTAATATAAGCAGAGAATACTGATCTTGTGGTCATGCCAGGAGAAATCATGTCCCAGCTGCGTGTATGTGTGGTCATGAACAAGCCTTTAAAAAGTTTGAAGTTTTAATACACAGAATGGACTTTGGCAAGAGGTCACGCTTCTAAGCCCTACGTGGCAAATAAAGAAGCCCATTGCAACACAAGGTAGCGTGAGGTTGGTTAAATCCAGAAGTTGTACCTAAAGAACTTTAGTACTGCATTTCGGATTCCATGAATAGAACTGAAGACAGCTTGTGTGAGTTTTGAAGATGAATAGGTTTGAAGATGATGAGTAAGGACACCAAGAGTGACGAAGAACCTAGGAGACCCTGGTGTGTGCATTTTGCATTTCTGCTGGTTAGTGAGTGAAAGCAGCTCATGGAGAAGGTAGCTGCTGGGATGGAGAGTTGGAAAGTATTGAGCAGTTGAATTGACTCAGCTGCCTGTGAAAAGGCAGGTAAAATGGTAAGACTTAACAGCTCAACACTTTTGGAAGAAAGGGAGGAGAGCAGTGATTCTCTCTTCAGCAGAATCAAAATGTTTGCTCTCTTTGGCTACTGCTCTTGAAACTGGACCCTCAGAGTGAACAGCTTTGGCATAGTTTCCTGTTGTAATGAAAACAGTGGGAGAAAACAGTGGGTGAATAAACGTAGGGTTGTTCGTAGTTGGGCATATGGTCTCCAACACGATTCCTTCAGTAGGCAGAAGTATTTAGATTTCTTGATGGCAAGAAAAACGAAAGGCTTCCTCTCTTACTTGAAGTGAGATTTCAGGATGGCTGAGCTCACTGGCTGGTTATCTGGTATGCAACTAGGCAGTTTGGTTTTACTAGCTGGCACTGTGCTCGATCACTTCTCTTTCGTGAATGCAGTAACTTGCACTAAGACTTTGTTAACATGAGGTGTTTTCACAGTTTATTCAAGGCTTAATCATAGCCTGATTTATTGTCAGTGGGTATTACTCATACTTTCATAAGTGCTAATAACATTACTTGAATCTTATTCCTTGGACTGGTATATACCAGACAAAAAAAAGGAAAACACTGAAGACATCTTCAGGTGAAGACTATCACTGTTTTAAGTGATAAACAGCTTTGGTAGGTTTTGTTCCAGTTTTGGGGTTTTTTTTTGTTGTTGTGGTCATGTTTGGTTTGGTGTGTTTTTTTTTTTTTTTTTTTTTTTTTTTTTTTTTAAGACATGGTTCTTTGAAGACCATATGCTGCTACACCTTGGCTTTGGAGGAGGGAAGGACATCCTTTAATGAAATTCTAATACATACTAAAAGTGTAACTGAGGGCTGCTGTCTTAAAGGTCAGTGTGGCTAGGAATCATCAGCATTTTCTCGGCTCATCTAAATGGCCAACAGAATGAACAGTCCTTTGGGTGGTTTAGTGACAAATCCATGTTGCCTGGAAGAATGATTCCCTCCCCTCCATTGTGTGAAAACATGAGAACAATAATTAGTTCCTTCTTTCGGTCTTTGTGTGTACTCTAACAGTGGGTTTACTTGTGCCCACATATAATATATGTTGAGGACATTTTTACTCCTTCCCCATTCAGGCAAGGCTGAGTGTGTGTGTGTGCCATCCACCATTCAGGTTTCTCTCAAATGTGCCACTGAGATGGAATGTTCCATTGCAGTGAATTTTCACTTCTCTGTGGCCTATTCTTTCTTTCCTATTGGAAAAATGGTGCGATAGTTGCATTTAGCCACTCACATTTGCGGTGCCTTTATTACCTGGTGAAGACAGCACCACTGAGGAATGCTGTGTTTGCATGTTGCATATGTGATAGATGATGTGCAAGTGGCGTAGCTCAAGCTCCAGAGCTTTTCTGTGAAGCGGACTACAGGGCTCTTCTGACCTGGGCTCTCGCAACTGCTGGGGTGGTGGGTTGGCCAGATGTGGTAGCAGTGAATCTGAGGCATGAACAGTCATGCTGCTTACATTCTTATTCTTGTACTTGGTTTTTATTTATCTTTGTAATAACTTTGAAGTCCTTGGAGTGCTATAATGATGAACTTGGTCTATTTTTTTTTTGTAATTAAAAGATGGCCTTTCACTTTTGTACATCATTATTTCTTTGAAATTATAGAGTAATTCAAAATTATGGGTGTTTGACTTGTAGTATGTTCCTGTATCTCTTTGTAAATGTTTTACTCAGAAGGAAACTTCTTTTTTATTCTTCAATTTGTTATTTTTATATTTGAAAAAAAATAAAAATAAATTCATTCACATGTGGTAAAATGTAACTATTTATTACATGACTGAGTCTGAAAATCTACTTTGATTGCTTTAGCTTTACTTTAGAAAAGTGCAACAGTAGTTAAATCAGATACATTTTTCCAACAAAAGAAAACAAAAAAACACACAAAAAACCCACCCAAAAAAAGACTAAGAAATTTCTGTTATAAACCTGCAGTCTAGAGTGATGATGCTGTTGCAGTGTACTTAAGAAAACCCAAAACACACACACACCAAAACCAAAGAAACAAAAAACCCCTACAAAATCAAACCACCTTTCTGCTGCTATTTGTAATAAAGATTAATAATAACTCTAACTCAAGAAGGCAAAAGTAGGACTATTTTGTTACCTAAAACTTATTTACCTGCTGCTTTCATGTTCCTTTAGTCTAAGAAAGTGGCCAAGGAATACTTCAGCTAGCCACTGTTTTTTTTTTTGTTGAAGTTCGACTTCTTATATGCTATAAAAATTCCAGTTAAGGTAAGGAGGAGTGGTTATCTTCGGGACCCATTATTGATAAATGCATCTTAAAAGCTGCTTGTAGAAAATTTCCTGGAAATAAGCGTCATCTCTTGTATAATGAGAAATCCATCAATTTTTCTATTTCCTCACTTCCTAATAGGTTATTTACAGGATCGGATGTACACAACCGGTTTTATGCAAGTAGCTGGAATTCAGGTGACTGGAGAGAAGCTTGAAGTTGGGCTAGAAGCAGCATGGTCTTTATAACTCTTATTCCTGACCTTATTTTGATTAATTGTGAAATACTCTGTGGAGATGATCTAGGTATTTTGAGGATCTGGGTTTTATACAGTATATAGGTGCCACTCCAAATTGTACATACACAACCACATAATTTTACATGTACAGTACACTGTACATACACAGTATTATTAGAGCGGTGAGAGGAGTGCTGTCTGGGAAGGAGCCTGGGACGCGGGGGAAGCTGGGGTGGGAGATCATCATGATAATGTATGGAATATTTTTCCAAAATCAAAAGATGGCAATGACTTTTCAAATGAGAAGATGTTAAAATGGGAACAATAAGAGTTAAGCCAAAATAAATGAAGGCTGGAAATCAAAAGGTTCCTTGCTGCTAAAGTAATTAGTTCAATAAAAGCCTATTATAACAATAATGTAGATAACACCAGCTCATTATGATGTAGCTGGATGATTTTAAAGATCTTATTAAGTTGTTTACTAAGGGTTTAGGTTGTTTGAGAGACCTAGTTGAAAAATCTATCTCACTTTGCATAATTTTGAAGGAAAAGCATCAGATTGGGTTGTATCCAAAAATAAGGATAGTTAGTTGTCTAAAGTAATGTAAGTACTGTTTGTAGCTTATTCTAATGTAACTCTCCTGTCAAAAGGATTGTAAAAGTACGTATATGATAACATTAAACAGGAAAGTTAATTTCAAAATAGGATTGTTTCAACTTCCTAAGTACTCACTGGCAATTTAAAAACCTCTATTTTTTTCCTCCCATTAATTAAAATGTTTCCTTATGTATTCCTTGAAAGAATAAAATCAAAATGAGTTGTTGTGCATCGGTTCACCAGTGCACTGCAATTGATAAACAGCATGTTGGAACAACTTCGCTAGCAGATTGTGACTGTAATGAAGGAAATCAAAAACTTTCTGGCAGAACCAACTTTTTTTTTTCTCTGGTTTTGTCTTTGCTTCAATTCTGATGCTTGGATATCATAGTGTATTTTTTGGTTGGTCTTTATAGGCTGTAGAGTGCATTTCTGTAAAATGAAGACTTTGGAAAAGGAATATAATTTACTGTAAGCTCTTGTGTTTTACCTCCTTGTCTTTGAATGCTGCTATTAGCAAGCAGAGAAATGCTTTCGAGTTGAAATGGAGAAATGCTGCCCTCTACTGTTTATAAAGTGTTTCTCTCACATTAACAAAAGCAGGACAATGCCGGTTATCTATGCTTTTGAGAACTTGGCGAGGCTTTCTCAGCCCTCCGAGATTTGAAATATGTGAGGAGGTCCTTTGGAAAGTTAGGGAAGATCGCAGAACTGTAGTTAGGCTATAGGTTACAGAACTAGAATTAAGTTGTTGGTTTGCTGATCACGAAGCTGTAAAATTTTGGTTGATGTTATTGTATATTTTTTTATATTCCTGTATTATTTTGGGAATTCCTTTATACAGTTAATATGCTTCCACATCCACTACAAAAAATATGCATGTGGTATTTTTTTTTTTAAATTTATTATCTCAGCCCTTCATTAGCCTAGGTAATGATTTCCTGAGATATGAGAACTGGCAACACTAAACCATTTTTGGTTTTGTGATCTCTATTTCTTCTGTGAAATGTTTTAAAGGGCCTTTGCAATCTTTGGCACGTACTATTTGTATCCTTTTCCTTTCTTAATTTAAATTCCTTAGCTTTAAATGTCTTGTGTGTCCTCAGCAACCCAAGTATTATGACAGTGTCTTCAACTCTATATGATGACTTCCCTTATAACATCAAATAAAGATACGAGAAATGTGAAAACTGTCTGACCTGCCTTTTGTATTGTATGGCTTATGTTGATGGTTGGACTTGATGATCCCAAGGGTCTTTTCCAACCTGAATGATTCTATGATTCTATGTAGACACTGTACTGCACAAGTGTGTTAAACCTTGTGTAATTTTCTTTCCCTTTTGTTGTTCCTGTTTGTCATCGTATTAGCTTCTCTAACCAATACTCGAGATGCCCCGTGGAAGCCTTGAGTTGATCTGAGTCTCTGATGTTCTGCCAGTAGTAGGTGATGCAAATTGAATCCTTCAGAGTACAAATACTCTTTAAAAATGAAGTGCTGTCAAATACCATGAGCCAAAAGTTAAGTGAGAGTTCAATTGGCAAGGGTCTCTCTCCCATCTTGAACTAACTACTCTGCAGCTGATTTGGTGTTGCTAAAGGAGCTGAGTGTGCTGCTGCCCATAATGTATGTAGCAATAACTATGCCTTGGTTAACCCTTTCTGCTTTTCTTCATGCTGGACTGTTCTCCAGAGACCACTGATACATTCCATATCTCCTGTGCAGCAACACTTTTCCTCCTCTTTACCGCTTCCTATTGGTTTTATTCAGTTGTACCTTGTGTTAGTTTTGGACAATGTCTAACAGAATTTGCAGAAATTAAGTCTTAGCTGATTTCACAAGATAGCTTATACAGGTTTAAAATAGGCTTCAAACTAACTACTTTTTTTTTTCTAAGGGTTACTACTCTCTTAGCACTGGTTTAGTTGACAGAAGTCCTTCTCGCATCTTGGCTTTCATGCTTATGTTCAAGTGCTAAGAGTTGGAAATATAGTTTGAAAAGAAAATTATAGGCCTCTACTGGACATGAGTTTTCTGGGTTCAAAGTTGCTCTTGAAAGATTTCTTTTTTTTTTAACCTCTTACCCAAAATAAGGATAGTATCTCTGAATTCCTTGATTGCCTCACACAGCCTCTCTTTAGTGTTGGAAGTGGCATAAGAACTGAAGTGAAAGGAACTGAAATCTGCTTTGTTGTGACCTGACCGCTTTATTGATGGATCAGGTTGTGATGCTGTGGGGAGAGAGCAAAAAAACCCTGCTCTTCTGCTTCCTAAGTTTAAAGTGCCCATACACCTATCAAAAATACCTTCTCTGTTAGATTAGTGAGATGTGATGATTGCGTACTACCTGAAGTCACCTTCAGATATATGCAACCTCTGGTTAATGACTAAAAAGGAATTATTTTGACAAAATAACAATAATGCAAAATTCTTCATTTCTTCTAAACAGTTCGTGCACAGAAGCTGAGGAGAGTATAATGTATGGAAAAACATGTACAGGATGAGACCAAAAACTTCATGTAGCCTAGGACTCTCTTTTTGAGTTTGATGTTGTAAGTAAAGGGTATGTGCCCCCTTCAGTTGCTGTCCCACTCCAGCAGGCAGCATCTTAAAGATTTCCTGAGATAGTGATTACACTTGTATGTTTTTATTAGAACTTGGTCTACATTTTGATTTACTATTTTGTAGTTCCTTTTTGAACATTTGATGTCTTTGGCAGTGAGTTCTACGCTAGTTTCTTTTGTTGCTTAAAACATCTGCTGGATAATTTACTTGTCTGCTAATGCCTGTGTTGTCTTAAATAGTTGGGAATTGCTTTTATATGCTTTTTTAATGCCATTCATCTCTTTAGAGATCTCATATCATGTTCCCATATTCAGCTGCTTTCTTTATAAGATGAAGAGCTTTGTCAGTTTAATTTTCACAAATGGAAGCCACTGAGTATCTCTATCCTTGCTGTTGTTCTCTGCACTTTTTCGATTTTTATTGTTGCGTTTCTCAGATGAGATGATCAGAAGTGTTTTCAATATTCAAGACTTGTGAACACCTCAAAATTGTACAGAGAAGTAATACTTTCTGGTTTTCTCCAATTTTCATTTTTGAAAATTGGAACTCTTCTTCTGAGCTAATAGCTTTCCTCCGCTTGGTGGTTTAAAAACTCCTCTGTCGTCTTTGTTAAGGTACTATTTTCTAGGTGTTTCAAAGGCAACAGAGGGGAGAGGGAAGGAGAGAATGACCTACATTTGCTGTAACATGCTGTCACATTCACTCAGTTATTTGGGTCCTAACTCTGAAGTAATTTCAAAGCTGAAATAGGGCACTATTTTCTGTAGCAAGGTATTGCATGTTGCTAAAACATACTAAGAAGAAATATTCAGTTTTGAAGAGAATCACGGAATCACTCAGGTTGGAAAAGACCCTTGGGATCATCAAGTCCAACCACCAACCCCACTCTACAAAGGTCTCCCCTACACCATATCCCCCAACGCCACATCTAAATGACTCTCAAACACATTCAGGGATGGTGACTCCACCGCCTCCCTGGGCAGCCTATTCCAGTGTCTGACCACTCATTCTGTGAAGAATTTTTTCCTGATGTCCACTCTAAACCTACCCTGTTGCAGCTTGAAGCCATTCCCTCTTGTTCTATTGCGAATTACCTGTGAGAAGAGACCAGCACCAACCTCTCTACAATGTCCTTTCAAGTAGTTGTAGAGAGCGACGCGGTCTCCCCTCAGCCTTCTCTTCCTCAAACTAAACAGTCCCAGCTCCCTCAATCGCTCTTCATAACATTTATTCTCCAGGCCCTTCACCAGCTTTGCCCTCCTCTGCACTCACTCCAGCACCTTACTATCTCTCTTGTACTGGGGTGCCCAAAACTGGACACAATACTCAAGGTGTGGCCTCACCAGTGCTGAGTACAGGGGGACAATCACCTCCCTACTTCTGCTGGTCGCGCTATTTCTAATACAAGCCAGGATGCCATTGGCTTTCTTGGTCACCTGGGCACACTGCTGGCTCGTATTCAGCCGTGTGTCAATGAGAACCCCCAGGTCCTTTTCTGCCAGGCAGCTCTCCAGCCACGCTTCCCCAAGCCTGTAGCGATGCATGGGGTTGTTGTGGCCCAAGTGCAGGACCCGGCACTTGGCCTTGTTGAAGCTCATACCGTTAGCGTTGGCCCATCGATCCAATCTATCCAAGTCTCTCTGTACAGCCTCCCTATCCTCATGCAGATCAACACTCCCGCTTAACTTGGTGTCATCTGCGAACTTACTGATGATGCACTCTATGTCCTTATCAAGATCATCAATAAATATGTTGAACAGAAATGGTCCCAACACTGAGCCCTGAGGAACACCACTTGTGACCGGCTGCCAGCTGGATTTAACTCCATTGACCACCACTCTTTGGGACCGTCCATCCAGCCAGTGCTTGATTCAGCAGATCGTCGTGCAATTAGTTTGCTGTCAGCTGCTGGTGTTCCTTAAGGACTGGTGTGTGTGTTGCCCTAGATTCCTGCTGAAGTACTGTGGTTTAGAAATACATTTTAATATGCAGAGGCTTCTGGGTTGAGAACTAGGATTGAGCCTAGGATCAGTATTTTGAAAGTTTGCTTCATTAACTGTGGATACAAATCTAAACCAAAGTGAAGTTTGATTTAAGATAGCATTGCAAAAGTTTTACTAAGCTTAAAAACTATGATTTAATATTCATATGCTTTATGTCCTATCTTCTAGGTGAGAAAGATTCAAGAGGCTCTGTCAGAAGCCTTTCAAAGCCTTGGTCTCCGCCTGCCTATCTGTTCTTTGCCTTATTGCGGCTCTCCCCTTTACCTTTTAGGTTCCCAGAAAATGGCAGGAGGGTCGGTGGCCTGCAGGCAATAACAGTCTTCCTTATCTGTTCTCAGTTAGTAACAAAGTGTAAATTGCCAGTATCCTTCCCGTCTGAGTCCTTTCCTGTAAGAGGATTTGCATTTTAAGATGGAGAAAGTGATGAAGTTGCAATGAATTGAAACTGTAGGCTAGCAAATTCTTTTATCCATTGGAGTTGAATAGTAGCATTATGGATCTCTTCCCTTTTAGAGGAAGGGGTCATCTCTGTTTTTGAAATGTTCAAATTTATTCGAATGACAGAATAAATATACTATGGGAATTTCCCCTTGGAGCATTGTACCAACTTTGTTGTATGAAGAAGTCTTTTTGAAAACAGTTGTTTCTTATAAAACCTAGTGACAGTCCTCTGTGTACTCAGAAATGCGTAGCAGATGCTACAGCATCAACAGAACAGCGTTGCTGCCTAGATTTTGTCCTGCTCTCAGTAAACTATTTTATAATTGAGATGTGATCTGTTTTCACTATTTTTAAAGCAGTGGGACTGGAGGACTTATTTGTGTTTGTCTCTTGGAACAACCTTCTCACTGTCTGCAGTGGGGAAAAAAGAAACACAGTTTTTAGTACTGTGCAAGCACTTCATCTCCACTGGCTGTGAGAGGCTGTTAGCCTCTACTCTGTTGGTGCTACATCAAAGCAGTAGAGCAGAAACACGTCAAACTGCAGTCTCTTCTTGATGTTGTGTTAAGGAAGCATGAACAGCTATTGTTCATGTATGAGCAGTATGGGGCTTCACCAGATAAATGGCCTGTATTATTAGTGTATTTCCTCTCCCTCATTTTCACTTTTTTTTTTAAATCTGTATGCCCTTTTTTTCCCAGTGGAGGCACAGATGCTTAATTAGTATTTTGAGAGTTACTCAGCAGCGGCGCTGCTTTTCTTGGCTACATTGCATGGACCATTTAAAAGGTATGCCACTGCTGAAAACTGCTGCTCCAAACAGAGCTCTTTCACAAAGATAGGATGGGATGACCCAGATTCAGAGCAATCCTTCAATAACTGAAGGATCTTCATACATTACCCATTCTGGAATAAACCTCGAAGATGTTGTCTTTCTTTCCTCCCATGCTTCCCCCCAATAATTCCTGCCTGACAGTCTGAATCAAACTAGCCTTCTGTCTCAGCCCAATAGATGCTTAAGGAAAACAATGTTTTGCAGGATAGGCTTAGCCTAGTCAGCCTTGGTCCTACAGGGAGCAATCCAGAGTGAAAAATTGCATCCTTGCTCCAGCCTGGTCTTTACACTGGGGACAGCAGTCACAGCTGATCACACCCTGCTGGATTCAATCTTTCCCACTTAGTATAGTCTTGAAAGTATAACCTCGCTTGGCTATTAATCTTCACCACTTGAGATTAGGGTCCATCCACTTTAAATACAAACTAGGTAGAAGGTTCATTGAGGGTGTGGGGAAGGGATGAGACACGGCCATAAAGCTTTTGGGTCTTCCAGAAGGTCTGTTACTTAAGGGGTTTTTATGTCTAATCAGTTTTATCTTTGGGATTCAGTGTCTGTTGTTCACTAGAAATCTTTTTGAAAGTTGGATGGAACTATCTGGGGCTAAATACATATACTTTTTTTTTCCTCTGTGGACAGACGGGAACAACATATCAAAGGCAACTTTAGAATAATCACGTACTTTTATTCTAAGGGCAATCTCAGCAATGTTTCTGATCTTGCAGTTCTTAATTGTAAAGGACTTTTCAGGTCAGACTGGTACCGGGTTTGGCCAGGATGGAGTTAATTTTCTTCACAGCAGCCCATATGGTGCTGTATTTTAGATTGTGACAAACTGTTGATTAACACACCAGTGTTTTAGCTGTTGCTGAATAGTGCTTACACAGTGTCAAGGCCTTCTCTGTTTCTCACTCTACTGTGCTAGCAAGTAGGCTGGGGGTGGGCAAAAGGCTGTGAGGGGACACAGCTGGAGCATCTGCCCCAAACTGACTGAAAAAATACTCCATATTTTTTAACATCATGTTCAGCAATAAAACTGGAGGGAAGTCTTTCCAAAGTAGCTGTTGCCCAGATTAGCCGTTGATTTGCTAGTGGGGAGGTAGTTAATGATTTGGCTTGCATCACTTGTGTGGTTGGTTTTTTCCCTTCAGTTATTTATCTTGACCTATGAGGTCTTTTTCCCTGTGCTTTTGCCCTTCTGATTCTCTCCCTCATCTCTCTAGAGGGGCGTGAGTGAGTGACTGCATGGGCGCTTGCCTGCCATCCAGTGTCAACCTACCACACATTGTTTCTAGGCATGTTAAATATGTTTGAAGTAATGTGTTACTTCTTGATTTTAGGGATTTCCTAGTTGAGTTACATTCTAGTCACAATACAGTCTATTCAGAACACAGTTTCCCTTTTTTTTTTTTTTTTTTTTTTTTTCCCTCACAGGGATGTTACCAATATAATGAATTTATTTTCTGCAGTGAATTTAACAGAGGAGGTCAGGTAGGCTTCCATCTATCTGCTGCATTTACATTCTCTTTATCAGGTCAAACTTAAAGTCTTGCAAAAGGACCCATTTATTTTCAGTCCTTTCTCAGTCTGTTTTGAAGGTGTTCTCCTGATTCTGGTGGTTTTCAGCTAGGATAAAGTAACGTTGGATTTTGGATTTCATAGTAGTCACACTAGTCATTTCTATAACCTCCCTCTAATTCTCAGGAACTTTTTTGTAGGGAAACTAAAGATGTAAAGGTATGTTCCAGTAGTGCTGAAATACTTTCAAAACATCAGAAGAAGGGGAAGAGATTTCACTCTCGGCTTGTTTAATTCCAAAACATGAAATGGCCTCATACCTGTCTTACAAAGCGTGACTTCTTATAACTTTTTGTTGAGGTGTGCTAAAATTTTAATATAAAGGTACTACAGACCATTTTACTATAACTCCCCCCCCCCAGTATTCTTAATATCTTTCTCAGTATATACATTTTGACTCTTGTTGCTTACGCAGCTTTCCCCCTCCCTGTTCCCCTTTCCTTTGGTGGGGATTTTTTGATACTTATTCCGTTGCCTGCTACGTACTTTTAAGAAACTTGCAAGGGATTGATACCCTCGGAGACCTCTATACCTCCAGTAAATTTGGCTGAAATTAACCTATAGTATTAGAATTGCTAAGAGGCAGAGGCTGACACCTGAGTGATATGATTAAATATCTTTGAAATCACACTTTGAATACATAGGATGACTATCCAGTGCTAATTGTCAGGAAGGTCTGGTTTGGTTTTTGTGAAGTTTTCTGACCACTTTTCAGTCTGTCATTATTTTGCATCTCATATTTTGAACTCTGGTTATTTTTGTATATAGAGGACATCATAGCACAGACACCTGTGGGTTCATTATCTGATATGGTGTTATATTTTCCTCCTCTGTTCTGGACTGAAGATAACTCCGAAGAAAAGTTCATAAACATGCCCATAATGGTGGTCACTCAGTCTGGAAGGAAAGTATTCTTGTCTGGTTTTTGTCTTGACTTACCAAGGCTTATGAGGGACTTCATTGGAGTGATGTCCCAGATCTGTCTTGTACTTACAGTTTAAGACTCGGAATAAACTGGGAGAAAAATCACAGACACCCACTGAAAAGTTTCTATTCATAGGACTTGTTCTGGGCTTAAACGCCATTGTGGGGCAAGTTTTAAAAAAGGAACTATTAATCAAATTCCTTTTGCCAAAGTAATATTTCACCTTCCTTCTGAAGTTAATGGCACTGTGGTATTTTTAAAGATTTTGGAAACTTAAGACACAGACAGATGTATTTACAATCTGCTAATTTTCCCAGAAAATATTTTTCTATTGTTGGTGTCAAAACAATAGAAAGGATTCTCTCAATTTTTGAGAGTTTGGTGATGATTATGGGTCAGATTGAGCAGGCACTGCAGATTTTGTATATGAGAGTATTAAGCTTCTTAAGGGTGGATGCACATCAGCATTCTGAACTGGACGTGCAGCAGTGGCAGCCCACTTAACTCTTGCAGATGTATTTACCTGCCAAGCTCACAAAAAGGTGCTTCTAAGGTATGGATACCTGTTAAAGATGCCCTTTAGAAAGGGAATTTTCAGCTCATAGTGTTTTCAGTAAATAAACCTGTTTGCCTGAAACCTCTGTGCAAATGATTCTTCTGGCAATTTAAGAGCATGCAGGAACAAGCAATATATCTTTTTGCCTGCTTTCTCAAAATTGGCTTGGATGGTCATCTGATACTTCAGAGAGCAAGAACTGCAAAGCCAAAGAGAGCTTTACGGGTGCTAATGGATGCAGTTTGCACTGGATGTTGGTTGTTATGAAGCTAGTGTTCAAATTTCATTTACCTTATAGGATATGCTTATAAAATTACTAATTATTGAGTAAGGAAACATTACAACCATTACATTAGAGCTCTCTGTTAATATGAGGTGATCTTAAACCAGTATCCAAGCTGCCTTCTAGAGACTAATTTGGGAATTCTGTGTATTCTTTCAAGACCATACAGACTAAGGTTATGCAGAGCAGAGGTTAAAATAAGGTTGTTTTAGTGTTGTTTGTTTTTTTTTTTTTTTTAATTGGATTGCATTAAGTATCTTGGAAGTATACCAGTTCAGGCTTCTGAGGAAGAGGGACCTAAACTAGAGTCCCGCCAGCTTAGGTGCCTGCAGTGATACTTAAGGGATGTGTTCTGTCTGAAGAAATCCGAAGGTTAGTATAGCCTTTTTCCCTTTGGTTTGGCAGTCTGAACAGTTCATACGTTTGTCAAGTTAGATCTTCGCTTACTCATTTCATTAAAAGCTCCAGGTCTTACTGCCTACAAGTTTGCTGTCCTAAGCTGTGTTGTATGAGGATATGGATGGAACACGTGGACCGATGAAATGGGTACTAATGTGTGTGTTCAATCAAGAATAGTTGGCGAGTGCTGAACAGAAGCATTAAGTTTCTGAAAGTGTTGTAGTGTGGTTTTTTGATGCTGCATAATTCTTGTTTCTCTCTATCCAATATTCATACTGCTTGGGGAGACTTGGAAGTAGGAGCCTTCTTATTTTATGTTAATAGCAAAATTAGTCTTGCTCACTAATTAAAGATCTTAATGATGTTGATGTTTTTATTGTGCATGTGGGAGCCATGCATAAAGATGGATTGTTACCAAGTAAACATTCAAACAAAACTTGAAATAAGGCCAATTCATTTTATGTAGTATTTTCATAAGGATGTAACCAGTCACTCTTACTGGTAATACTTTCGAGTAAACATGAGTTTTTAAAAGTTTTGAATTGATTTCTTTAGATTGTTCTGTTTAAAACTGTCATTTTAACGTTTGTATAATGCCAGGTGGAAGCATCCTGTGCAAGAAGATAATTTAGGTTTTTGTTTTTCTATATTCAGTAAATGCTGATGTGTTCTTGACTGTCTAAATGGCAGCACTGGCTGACGTCCTGATACTGTGTGTATCTTGCAATCTCACAGTTTAAAAACTGTTGCTTTGTATCATCAGCATGGAAACAGTGGGCTCTGACTCTAGGAGCTCAAGCTTGTATGTGATAACACAAAATATAGACTCATAAATTGGAAGGGTGTATTGATAGATAGTTAAGGAGTTAAGGCTATGTTCTTCTTGTCAATGGCTTAGTTACTGTGTTAATGAATTGGGGTTTGTGTTTTGAAATGTTAATCCAACCTTCAATTTAAATCAGAGCAATATTTAAATAAGTGGGGGTATGTTCTCTCTAGAGCTCAACAGTAGATTTCCAAATATTCCCTGTTCCAAATGTTTCTCTATATGATAACATACTGTATGTTCATATTTCAGAAAACTTTATGTTCACAACTTCGTATTTAAAAAGCCTTCTCTAAAAATAATTGTTTTGAACAAGTGAAACTTTCATTAGAGTTAAATCTCTGCACTTAGCAAAATATATGGGAATATATTTTAGTTTTACAAGCTTAAATATTGCATTTTTAAGCTTGTGTGCAGTAAGATGTGTAAAAAGTTCCATCTTTTCGTAAAAAGACCAAGACAATTTTGCAGTGTAACCAATTTATTTGTTTACAGCTGAAAATATATGGCTGAAAGATTCAGATGTTTTATGTAGTCTTCATCAACAATCTAGATGTAATTGCCTGGAGTTACTTAAGCTTTCTGTTCTTTATTGTATCTTACTGATGGAATCCTTTGTAGATGTGTAGACTATATCTTCCCCTTATTGATTCTTCTATGCCCATGGCACATTAGAGCTTATATTTTCTGCATCACAAAAAGCTATTTCTGCAACATTCAAGAACTGCTTTTGGCTCTTTGACTTTATTTGTTGTCATGAAATTGCCATGCATTTGACTGTGTATTATTTTAGTGAGAAATCATATTATTACAATGGGATTAGAGGTATGGAAGTAAGATGGATTGTTGATCTGGTGCATAGAAAAGGTGTGTTTGTGGGATAGGAACATCCTTGTGTTCTTTTGGCAAGAGATAGTGCTCTGACTGTTTCCTCCTTCTTGTTCATTTTTTCCTTTTTTCATGTGTGGTGTTTGAGTATGTGTTCAGTTACGCTCTGCCCTATTTCTTCAGACAAGAGACTGTGTACTGTGACCCCCAGCCGGCTGAAGGAAAGTAAAGGGGATTTTGCGTTCTTCCGTCATTCTCTTTTACTTAGGGGTATCCTTGGATTTGAAAGTTCTTGCAAGAAAAACTTAATGTAATTTAGCTACACAAAGAAGGTGTATTTTTTTGTTGTTATTTATAGTTTTTGTTTCTTTTCCCATGAGGATTACGCGGAGTCTTAGAGATTTTTCTTTGGTCCTGCCCCTATTGCTGCATTTGCATGCAGAAGATGACCTACTGTGGAAAATCATGTCTAAGGCTATTTGGTAAAAATTTGTAGGTCATGCACATGGTGGAAAGAAAACTATGCTTATTAGTGTGGAAATGCTGTCATGTGTAGTCCTTGAATATTCTACCAAGAAAGAGGTCCTCATGCAAATGAATTTTTTTTTTTTTAGTTTTACTGTGGGCCAAGTTACACGTTTTTCTTCAGACGTCTTGCCTTAGTTTTGGTTTCATCAATCTGCGCATTTATATAAAGATGACTGTCTCGGTATAATTCATGAAGTTACTCATTTCTGAGCTGTAAGTGTGGATGCCAATTTTACACTACATTAAACTTTCTACTTCAAGGGGTGCTTATCAGGTAAACCAAAAGAAGGAAAAGGGAGATGACAGAAGGCTGCTGCAGGTGTAAACTTACGTCAACATTCACATCCTAAAGAGGGGGGGTCTAACAAGACTTCTCTGGAAGTCTTAAATGCTTTTTTTACAATACCATTCAGTACAATTAAAAATAGAAGTGATGGCTAACATTATGTCATGAAAGCTTTTTGCTAAAGGTTTGCTAGCTTGTGGTGTAAGAGCAGAGAACACAGAGGATGTGTTTTGATCAAATTTTGTAATGCAATTTGTTAAAATATATAAATAAATTAAAAACCTGCAGGGATCCCTGTAAAAGAAATAAAGTTTGAATCCTTTTAGGATTTGATTAAAAAAATCAATCAAACAAACAAACCAACCCCTAACAAACCATTTTAAAAATAATTTTGTGTCTTAGGCTTGTTAGCACACAACAAAGAACAACAAATCTTAAGGAGACCATGACCGTATTTACTTCGGTTCTAAGAAAAAAAAGCTTTTTTCTTCAAACTGTTTTATTTAAATGTTGACATGTACAGTTGCTTCAAGTGAAATACTTTACCAAGAGATCCTCATAATCAAATTGATGCATAGTCCTAGAGACAACTAGGGAAAAAATAGCAGCTTCTGATTTCATTGTATGCTGAAGTTGGAGAATATTCATGTATCTCTGCAGCTGGGTTTTTTTATTGCTTTTGGTAGCCCATTAGGAGTTCTACTCAGCAGTTAAAGAACATTTTTTAAAGTGTCAAATAACCTTGAATTTTTAATGCTTGAAAATGAGGATTAAATATCCCATAGCCATTCATTTTGTGGTCTGCTGACATTTCCTTGAAAAAGCTGGTGTAAACTGCAGCTCAGCAAATTCCCTGCTGTCAAGCTCACAACTTCCCTGGCTTTCTAATTACGCACAGCTGATTTTAAAAGGGGTTTTCACATGCTCATTGGTGCAGTGCGAAAGCACCTTGCAGGAAGCGTTGGGTTTCTCTCTGTCGGGCCGCGTAACGAGTCCCTTGCTGCAACATCTCGCCCCTCCCCTAAGCAGCCAGCGCACACTGAGCATAGTGGCTCTGCTGGAGTTGCTTCTGTTTTCATGGAGGAGACGGCAGACCTTGCACTGCAGCAGGTGGAGCTGCCTTGGTGGATCTAACCCTGGGTTCTGGCTGAGAGGATCCGAGTATTACTTTGGGCCGCGAGACAGTTGTCCCCTGAAGCTGCCGCTAACATAATTAAATATAAAGCTGACTCGAAAATTTAAAAAATGGACACAGGATTTTTTCTTTGCCTTTTTTTAAAGACCTGGTTTCTAACGTGAAGCAAAATTTTTCCTGAAGGATTCAACTTCTTTTATATAAATGCTTATTTTTGAACACTATGGACCTAGATTAGATGTCAAAGACAGGCAGCAAGCAGCGCTTACAGAGGCATTTTTCTGGAATCTCAGTCACGGATCGATTGAAGTGCACAGGGTCTGAAAAAATGTCTCCTAGCATAAAAAACTTGGATTGTTTTTCTCCGATGCTATGCCACTGTAAAGTAGCGTGTACCAACAACACAATATCTTTAATGTTTGGATGTAAGGTGGGTCTATAAAAGGACTTTCCTGGAAATGTAAGCTGCTTTTAGTGAATGATTGCCATTATGTCTAATGTAACTGTACCTTAAATTTCTGATTAAATAGTGCCTGTTCTGTTCCATGCCTTACTTGATTATCGGAGCTCGTGGTGATTGTGACAGAAGTAGTGAATTATCATGCCTACTGTTTAAAGATCCCTTTGAAGAACATTTTGAATTTACTGAATGCCGCATGTAAAATGTCGTCATTCTCCATTAATCAGCATTAATCATCATGTAATCAGTTTATTGCACTTGGCTTTCATTTTCTTCAGCTGTAGAGAATTAAATACACAGGAGACTTGCACTGAGATGCAGGGCTGGAAATGCCTCCTGACATCATATTGATGGACGCAATTGTTAGTGGCAGGTTTGGGTTTAACAGTGCCCTCGGGCATTTAGTCATTTTAGGAATACATCAACTGTTTAGGTTTCAGAGTAATAAAACATATATAATTTGGTAATCCTCAGAACTGTAAACAGAATATATTCAGTGTTGTGTAAAAACCGCTTTTTTCAGTAAAATTAACGTGCAATATGAAGGAAATAATAAGAACACAAAGTACTGGAAAGCCCCTTTAAAATTAAAGGGATATATATGTGAAGTTACTTTTGAGACTGAGATTCAGAAATCTTTCTCTCTAAAAGTAGCTTTGCATATTCAGTGTTTCCAGGTCAGCGGTTGTTATTTTTAACAAAAAATAGTTGAACTGTATTTTATTTTATAAATTGGGAGCAGTTCTGTGTATGTATACACATACATACATATATGCATATAGGGGTAATACATTTTTTTTATACATCTATCACAAAATGTTGAATAAATGTCACCTAGGTTGGGAGGGAGGAGTCTACATTTTTATGGATCTTTTGATAGTGGGAATGATTTATTATGAAACTTTAAGTTGAATGCTTTATTTCCAGGAGGGAAGAATTTGACTTTTTTTGAATCAATCTATTTATGTTTCATGTGTCCAAAGCATTTTTCAATTGGAATTATGTATATATTTATTGATGCAATTTGGAAACTACTTGCTATAAAACTACAATATTTTTCCCTTCTTTTCGTGGATCTGCACATCCCTATTTTTTTTATTAATAAGATATTCTCATGTTTAAATAATAAACTTGGGAAGAAAGCCATAGAATGAAAATACCATCTTGATTTTAATTTTGTCAGTTGAACTGCAGAGAGGAGAGATGCTGTTCACTTTAAGACCAAACTAAAAATATCCAGCAAACATCCAGAATCCACTTTAGGCATTTTGTGTCAGATCTGAGTGATGGCGGCATTTTCTGCTGTACTCGCACATCAGCGGCTCTCATGGTCTGTCTGAATGCCTCAAGGACTCCTTACCTTGCTCTCCTTCAGCCTGCCCCAGGCACGGGCTGGAGGGACCCCCACCGCCGGCACCTGCCTGGCAGGCAGAGATGCCAGGTGTGAGAAGAGGGAGGTAGAGCACCTTGTACAAAATAGTCAGCAGAATTCCTTATTATTATCTTTATTAATGTCTTTGTATGCTAATAAGTAATGTATCTTGCAAACCAATAGTTTCTTGAGCGCAATTCATTTAGCATTCTTGTGTTTTAAAATATCTTAGACTATTTGTGCACAGTCTTTAAATAAACATGTATTGCTGTTAATACAGAGTCAGTACTCCATACTATCTGCATCCCAAATGAACTGAAATATTTAGGTTTAAATAGTATGAACTGCTGGTAGCGCAGAGAGATTTTGCACTAGGCAGTTGTCGATTTTTGAAGAAAAATTGCAGGGTTGTATTGCACTAAAAATAAAATACTCTTGTCCTCTGAGAAGATAGCCTTTGAATACTGAAAGGGTCAATATTTAAATGACAGTGTGAAACAGTAATACAGGATTACCTGTTCAGTCCTTTACATAAAGAAACAATTCATCTCACACAAGTAATCCTATGAAATACAGTGCTTTCCAATTTCCTTTACTGTTTTTTGAACCACGTAGGAAAGAACATCCACAATCTGACTGTTCCTTCTTTGGTCTCTCTTCCTTGGCATTCTGGAACAGGTGAACTTCTTCACTACAAATACTTCTGGTGTTTTTGTAAATGTATATACATATTGTAAATTATTGTATTGTTTCTGGATATCTGTGACATGAAGCATTACATAAATACTTACATTTAACAGTAGTTGTGCATTTTGACATATGATGGAACACTGTGACCTAAATAAACATGTTATAAGCAGTTTTATTCAAGATAGAATGTCAAACTGAAGCTGTCCGACAGGGTGAAATGCCTTATGTTTTTGTCTTGGCTCTAACTATTAAAAGAAAACTTAGTGCTTTTATTTGAGAATGAAGCAGTTAGTTACTCAAAGTACTGAACTTGTGTTTAAAAAAACCCAAACAACAAAAAAACCCAAAACAAAAACCCAACAACCCAAAGATCAAAAAACCTTTTGTAATATTTCAAGTCACTCAGTTTATCGTATGTTGAGGCCTAAATTGAAAATAATATTGAATGTCCTATTCCATGATCAGTGAAGAAGTTCTGAAAATACACAAGCACGTATCCTCTTTTCTTACATTGCTGAAGTTTCTTTTGTTATTCACAGGCTTTCAGCTTTTTGGTGTGCATTGCTGTTCACTTGCAAAGAGACTTTATTTGGTTTTTGTAATCTTCCTGGTTTTTACAAATGAAAAGCTTCCAAGTTCATTTCAGTTCTCCGGTAGTGGAGCATACCTTTTGTTTTGTGTCCTTTTCTTTCCACCATGAGGAAGGCACTGTTATTTTCCTAAGTGCTAGTTTCTGGTTTAGCACTTCCCCTAGACTACAGGGAAGACTTCTACAAAATGGGTTAACATCTCAATATACTATTCATTTTGAATTAGTTTTATTTTAGCAAGATTATGCAAAATTTAGCTGTATTATTGCTCTTGTTGTTAGAGTTGTTGGAGCTTGTTTTCTGCTGAATGGTATCTGGACATCAGGGTTGTGAAGGCTGGTTTTTAGGGAGGTGTGAGAAGCCATTGAGGGTATTCAGATTTTTCTACTCACCTGCTTTTGACACGTTGACTCATAGTCCTTTTATGCAGGAGTGGAGATGTTGAACATCAAACAGTGTTTCCCAGCAACTTCAGTTGCTGGAATCATCTTTTGAAGGGTCCTTTCAGATATAATTTAACTTCTAAGGTGGAGCAGTGACTCAACGAGGACAAGTACTTAAACTTGGGGAGTCAAGTGCAAATGGTCGAAAGCCACTTTATCGTGCTGCCTGTTCACACTGCATCAGAGAGGGCGAACTTCTATATATTTATCAAATTAAAGTTATTAAACTTATGTATTAAAATCCTATCTTATTCTTAACCTCTTTCACAACTTGTACAGTGAAAATTAAAACTTACACGGGTTTTTCTGGGTTTTGTTTCTCGTTTTTGTTTTTTTGAAGTGTGCAGTAACTTGGGAGTCCAGTTGATGCCTGGGTGGGGAGAGTTAAACTGTGGAGGAGAAGGGACGTGAGTACAAGGAGGTCAACTTACAAACTTTTTTATTGTTTTTTAAGCACCCTTTCACCCTTATACTAAAGCTGGTTTAGCACTGATTTTTTTTTCTTTGTGTGTAGAGAAGACACTGTGCTTGCAAACTTGTTTTCGTGTAAGACTGTATGTCTAATAGGAACTGGATTTTGACACACATCGCATTTTGAGGAGAACTGTAGTTACTGCTGCCTTGCGCTTTGTCATTAAATTATCTGGTAGTTAAGGATGTTCTTGCGTAATTAATTTTCTACCCGTGAACATGGCATTCTGTATGGCCTGAATCTCTGGAATAACAGCATTGCATGCTGTTGTGGATATGGGTCACCAGTTTAGGGCATGAGATTGTTTAAGTGTTCTTTAAATAATTTCCTTTCACTTCTGTTTCAGTAAGGTTTCTCATTAGAAGGTCTTTACAAAAAATAAATAAAACCACCGCTTAATTACCTTTAGGGGGTAGATTATGTATGAATCTGTTTGAAATACCTCTGTAAAATACAGATACGATCTTAGGCAGACTAAAGTGAACCTTTTTTAGAATGAATTTCCTAAAGCTTTTCTGTGTTTATTCTGTGAACAGGTGATCCGTATTCTAAAAAACAGTGCTATAAAATGTCCACAAAATCCTTGTTTGTCCTGCACATAGTTGCAGAAACTTTGTTCATCCTTATTTTTGTCTAACTCTGCTAGGCCTGTGAATTGAAGCAGGGAGGCTGTGGGCCTGAACAATTAACACAGTGACTGATTTCTCTGTGGTGAATTTAGACCCTCTTCTCGTCTTATGTAAACTAGCACTAGTTCATTAAAGTAAATGGATTTTTCAGTAGCATACACGAGTAAATAATTTAGTTCATAGGATTTGGTGACATTTCAAAACTCACTGAAGGTGTAACCTAGCCTGAAGAAATTTTGTTAACTATGTTGTATCAGGAGAGAGGTGTTTTTAATTAATTCTGACACACCTGTATACCTGCAACTGAATCCTTTGGGGCAATATCTCTGTCAGAATTCCGTGTTAAACGTTTAGCACTTGGTTGCTTTGGACTATAAATTATAAGTTTTACAGCAGTCCATGAAGCTTCTTAAAAATAGTTAAATTGCTTGGCTACTACCTAATTGAGTGCTGGGAAACTTCCGCGGTGTGCAGCAGAGGCAGTCTGTCTGCAAGCTCAGAGCTGCTTTGCCACAGCTTCTTTCCTTTGTTCTGTCTTGCCCATCGCTTGCTGACTCTTCTGAGCTGGGGTCTCCTTGGAGCCTGGATTTGGGTGCAGGATTGGATTACTCTTGGTTGTAAGCAGAGAAATGGTCTTCTGCTAGCCATGAGGAGATGGGCAGGTCCTACTGTCTACCTGCTTTCCTCCCTATTATGCCAGCACTGCTGCATGTCTTAGCTTGCTGTGAGCCACTTTAGGGAATTAAAGAAAATTTAATATTGCTGGAAGAGGGAACGAACTTTCTGCTGGGTTAGCTTGCTCACCATCTGAATTGAGATGCGTACTAACAGCAAGGGGCAGGGAGACGTAGTCGTACAGCTCGACCAAGAGGGACTGGTTGAGTCCTGCTCCTCTGGACGGTAGCTGCCCTTTGAGTGAGCTAGGCTGTATTGTGAAACAGTATCTTTAGACTCCTATGGAGGGTAACTTGCATGGGATTTCACTTCATATGTAGCAGCAGCATTAACTTGGCACGACTGAAACAGTTGACTGAATTCTTGTTCAAGGGTTGGCAGCTTCTGGGAGAGAAAAGGAATGGGCAATTTTGAATGGTGGCTGTTTGACCATGCCACATCACTTGAATGCGCTGCTTCAGTAAAGAGGCAGAGTATTTCAGAGGTGGTGCTCCATAGTAAAGCAGTACAAAACACTTCCACTCCTGTGGAGAATTAGCTGTTGTAAGATACAGTAATTTGCTTTACTTGAAGCACTTTGCTCAAGAGTGATTTCAGCAAAGGGCAAGGATAGCGTGGTACCTTTCAGAATAAGTATTGTGGATATTAAGTTTTCATGTGCTTTATGTCCTTGTCTTCTATTTGCACTTTGAAACATTATCCTGTAAGTATTTCAGTTAGTGTGTTTTAAACATTAATTCTGGTGGGCTTTTAGTAGTTTCAAGTTGGGAAACATTTTGTGAATAATTAAGTCAATCTTGAATATTGCATCAAAATCCAATTAGCAGTTCACATTTAAAATGTTTTTTTTGAGAAACTTATAGCCCATGTCAGTGCCTTGTATGGGATAGAATCCTTTACCACAAATTTTTTTCATTTTTAATTTAAATAATGACATACTGACCTATTAAAACTTTATATGCACTATGTTATTATAAGCATTGATACATTGTATAATGTAAACATATGGTTCTTAGTGAAATCTAGAGGCTGCTTACACTCGGGCATGTCCAAATACCCTTTTCTAATAAAAAATCGAGGTGATCCTGTGCTTTGCCTAAAGGTATTAACTGTTCTGTAAAGGAAGTTAATTTTGATTGACCTGTGATTATTTTATTCATTTATTTTTTTTAAATAAGACTGGGATGATCTACTTCTAGCTTTCCACAGTGTCTTGTCTGAGATGATCTGAGTCCATCTGGGACAATCCACTGTCAGGTCTCATTTTCCTGTATTTTGTAGTCAAATAGAAGCTTGAGATCTGGCAAGGATACTTTGGATTGCAAGTCCAGCCAAATACTGCCTTCAGCAACGGGGCAGACTCCTTTAAGTTAGTAGACATCCTGCTTTGATGTTGCAAAACATTTTCTGTGCTTCTGGAAGCTCTAATGTTTATTTTCTCTGATTTCCAGTGTGATCTTACTAAAGATGCTTCGATAATGCTCACTTGTATTTTTCACTAATGCTGTTCTTTAAATGATTATTCTTCCCTGTTTCTGATTTTTAACATGGCTGCTCTAGAGAGTTAATGTCAATTCTTTTCAGGGTTTTGGTTTGATAAGTTAAAAACAAGTCAATCTCAGAAAACAGATGAATGGCAGGAGTCTGAGGCTGAGCGATCTACCATCTCACTGCTGCAGGGAAAGAAAGAAAAAGAACTTCTACCTTCTGCTAGTAGTGAGCTACTAAGTTGGCTTGGTCATCTCATGAAACCTCTCTGCTGAAGATTTGAAAAAATAGGTCTTTTTTGAGTAACCATTGCAATTTTTCACAACTGTCAGCATTCACCATCTCTCCTTCGCCATCCAGCTAAGGAGAGAAGGTATGGAAATGTTTGGAGGTTGATTGTTGTAATAACAGAAGTCTTAATGTTTTTGCTTTCCGTTTTGGAATTACTGCGTCTGCCTTGTGCTTCTCTGGTAATCATTGGTATTTTTAGTGAAAATATACTTGTATTGCTTCTAGTTTATAATTTCTAATACTTAAAAAGCATAATTTTACATAGTAGAACTTGATCTCTTATGGTCTCAGCAATGAAGGGTTGAATTGAGTAGGGTGGATAAAGATACTTTTTTTTAATTTTACTTTTTAAGTACAAAAATAAAGCAGGGTTATAACTTCAAAGATCTCTGACATCTTGTTAGTTAGCTAAATATAATTAGCTAGCTAAAATAAACTGTGCATCTTTAGTGTCTGCCTCTATGTGTGTGGTCGGGTGTGGGTTTGTTGCTGTTGTTTTGGGGTTTGGAGGTGGGGTGGGGATGGTGTGCTGCGGGGCAGGCTCTGACTGGGTGAAGTGCAATGGGTGATGAAAGTGTAAAGCCGCAAGTTGTTCCTTCCAAGTTAGTAAGGCAACTTTGCTTGTCTCCCAAGGAGTCTTAACGTTGGCAGAACAACGTGGCAGGGAAGAGAAGAGCAAGCAAAACCTTCCTCTTTCAGCATGAGTCAGTTATGTGACTTCAGCTGCCCTATTTAACCACTTCTTTACTGGCAAAACTCTGCAATAATTGCTATATGGTGAGTCTATGGAAGACAGAGTAGACTGATGCATAGCTCACTCATAAAAGAGAATGATCCTGTCCTGATTTCCCACCTGCTTTTGCACTGTCTGGTGTTCTTTGAGTCCCTGTCTGGATCAGGGTCACTAATCCAGTACAAGTCTAACCCAGCAAAGGAGGAGAAAAAAGTGGGAAATTCCCTGCTGATTTGAGTGCCAGAACCAAAGAAAGGAAGGGGATATGGTGCCTTCCCCAGGCTTTTGGTGACAGGGAAGAGTAAGAGATTCCTGTTGTTTAGCTGTCCTATTTGACCATGCTTAGAGATTGTTTTTTGATGGATAGAGAAAAAATTAAGTCTTCGTGCAAGACAAGCGCACGGGGTGGGGGGTGGTGAGCAGGAAATGAATGGGTTAAGCATTACGGGAGTCAGTAACTGATGGGTCATTTCAAGCAGCTTCTTCGTAGTTTTTCCTGTACGCTTCAACTTAGTAATATTGCAGGACTTTCTGTGAAGGGCAGGGATCTTTCTGGTAGCCTGAAATTGTACTTTCATGTAACTCTTAACAGGGTTAATTGTCACACACTGTTTATTAGGTACTGCCTCGGTGTAGTGCTCACGTGCTTATAGACAAATGATTTATTTGCAGTGATCTACTGGATTATGATGTAGAATTGACTTATCAGGATGACAACTATTTTTGACTTAAATTACAGTGTGTAAATCTTAGCATTCTGTTAAAAAAAACCTCAAGGAAATGTCTTCTATCCTAAGTATACTTTTATTAATAATAGGAATAGCTTTTTTCAAGTTTAAAATCATTACGCATTTAGTTCTTTCTGTTCCTTTCATAACATGACGTAATTTTCCCTATAAACTAGTAGCAACTATTTATGTACTCCAGAGTACAGTAGTAGTGTGTGAAAGTGAATGTGGTTATAAAATGTTGGGGTGCATCTTATGGACACAGTAAACCCTGCTGGAAAAGTTACATGACTTCAGATTTCATCTTTAGTTTAAACTAGCAATAAAATGCATGGACTACCTGAAGTACCTTAGAATTGACTAAGACTACAAAGGGGTGAAGCTTATATTTAAGTATATTTGTAATGTGAGCCCCTGTTAGCTCTGGACTTTGGTGGTGCTTGATGAGCAGATATCTCTGCAGTCCAGAGAACAGGTGAATGTTATGCATCCTCCTGATTTCATTAATACCTTTTAGTAGGGATCTGCAAGTTTGGATACAGCACAGTCTGACTAGAACTCATCCCTAGTGGCTAAGTAATAGGTTCTGGTTTTTGAAATTGAATGCAAATTAATAAGACTGAGACGGAATAATGTCTTGTGTTTCTATTTGAAGACTTACTTGTTGGTGAAGCTTCATCCGTCTAATAGCAAAACCACATCTTTATCATTTCCTAATGAAGTCAGCAGTAGTGAATTGCTATATTGATGCCCCTGTATAAAAGCTGAAACTCTTTATCTGACAGAAAACACTTTTGGCAGATGTGCTAAATTGGAAGAATGGAAAAAAGCTTTTGAGGCTGATAGTTTTTAAAGACAGGACAAGGTGATAAACCCAGTTGGTGCTGAGCCTCTGCTATTAGTGAATAATGTAGTGTTACAGTGTTTGCAAGGAAAAAAAATAGTGAAGGGAAAAGTTCTTTGGAAAGGGTTTTAGGGACGTGTTACTGTATACAAACAGGCAAAAGAAAATTAGGTAGATGTATAGTAGTTCTAGATAAGACTAAAAAGGCTGGAACCTTTTTAGACAGGATCGGTCTTTAAACTAAAAACAGTAATTTAAACTTTTATTTCTAGACTTTTTTGCCTTGAAGTCAGCTGGGTCAGAAAATAACTATTTCTGTCTGACCTAGTTTTCTGGATAGTCTTTTCCCATTTCTGTGGTGGACTGATCTTTTTCCGTATTTGTTTTCTTCAGAAATACCGCTATCAGGATGAAGATACACCTCCACAGGAGCACAGCTCTCCACACATTGCCAATGAGGTGACGGGTCCAGAGCTGGTTCATGTATCAGAGAAGAATCTGTCACAAATTGAGAATGTCCATGGATTTGTTTCCCATTCTCACATTTCACCAGTAAAGGTAGGCATTTTAAAAGTTATTATGAGTGAACTCTTTTGATACACTCCCCAGGGATATAATTTTGTGGGGAAAAAAATAATGCATGAGATACACCTGCTTCTATTGTTTAATGGAACTGCTCATTTGTAAAATTGCCTTTGTAGATGTTAAGGCATTGACTTAGTTCCACGCATTCTGACTAAAAATGCATGATAGTAAAATGCTCAGCTAACAAATGTGTGTAACTTAAGGGCTCAGGTGTACTTACGATGGGCACTACGGTTACTGCTGTCAGTTGCGTTTTGGGTTTTCTACCAGGATCCTGTAGAATCACTTCAGAGTTTTTCTAGTAAATATTTTAAATGAGAACCTATGTGGAAAATGTAATAAGCTAAGTGCAATATACGTCTCTGGAGTTTTTCAGCATAGGGTGCCATTATCCTCAAAACAACTTCTTGAGTTGTCTTGAGACTCTTGAAGTTCCTCTGCAGTAACTTCAAGATAGATTAAAAAATTTAGAGGACAAACTGAGAGAGAGGTTTTGGGGGTTTGGGGGGTGTAGCAGGCAGTTTTATGTGCTGGGTTAGTAGGGAGATGTAGCTGAATCATTTTCAGAATAGCATATTATTTTAGTGGGCCAGACTAAATGCTGTTTTCTGTAACACTTCTGAGTCTTTATGGCTTTTTAGAGGAAAAAGTGGAGAAGTGCTTTGATACTAATGGGTATTTGGGCTTTAGAATTATAAGGTGGGCTTACATTGTGGTAGGCCTAGAGTTTGGGTTTTTTAGCATGAATTGTTGGTGTGTGGTAGTAGCCTTTGTGACTGAAATTGTCAGTGTACTATAATGTGTTCCACTATGATTTAAGAAAAAAAGTTGTTTTGAACTTAGTTACATTTCCAGATATATATTTTTTTTTTGATATAATCATAGAATCATAGGGTTGGAAGGGACCTCTGGAGATCATCTAGTCCAACCCCCCTGCAGAGCAGGGTCACTTTAGAGCAGGTTGCACAGGAACGCGTCCAGGCGGGTTTGGAATGTCTCCAGAGATGGAGACTCCACCACCTCTCTGGGCAGCCTGTTCCAGTGCTCTGCCACCCTCAAAGTAAAGAAGTTCCTCCTCATGTTGAGATGGAACTTCCTACACTCAAGTTTGTACCCATTATCTCTTGTCCTGTTGCCGGGCACCACTGAAAAGAGCCTGGCCCCATCCTCCTGACACCCACCCTTTAAGTATTTGTACACATTAATAAGGTCACCCGTCAGCCGTCTCTTTTCCAGACTAAACAGACCCAATTCCCTCAGCCTTTCCTCATAAGAGAGGTGTTCCAGTCCCCTAATCATCTTGGTAGCCCTATGCTGCACCCTCTCCAGCAGTTCCCTGTCCTTCTTGAGCTGGGGAGCCCAGAACTGGACACAGTACTCGAGGTGTGGCCTCACCAAGGCAGAGTAGAGGGGGAGGATGACCTCCCTCGACCTGCTGGCCACACTCTTCTTGATGCACCCCAGGATGCCATTGGCCTTCTTGGCCACAAGGGCACATTGCTGGCTCATGGTCATCCTGTTGTCCACCAGGACTCCCAGGTCTCTTTCCACCGAGCTGCTCTCCAGCAGGTCAGCCCCCAACCTGTACTGGTGCAGGGGGTTATTCCTCCCCAGGTGCAGCACCCTACACTTGCCCTTATTGAATTTCATAAGGTTTCTCTCCGCCCAACTCTCCAGCCTGTCCAGGTCTCTCTGTATGGCGGCACAGCCTTCTGGTGTGTCAGCCACCCCCCCCAGCTTTGTGTCATCAGCAAACTTGCTGAGGGTGCTCTCTATCCCCTCATCCAAGTCGTTGATGAATATATTGAAGAGGACTGGGCCCAGTACTGACCCCTGGGGAACACCACTAGTCACTGATCTCCAACTAGACTCTGTGCCCCTAACCACGACCCTCTGAGCTCTGTCTTTCAGCCAGTTTTCTATCCACCTTACTGTTCATTCATCTAACCCACTCTTCCTAAGCTTCCCTATGAGGATGCTGTGGGAGACCGTGTCGAACGCCTTGCTGAAGTCAAGGTAGACCACATCTACCGCTGTCCCCTCATCTATCCATCCAGTCATACCTTCATAGAAGGCTATCAGATTAGTCAGGCATGATTTCCCCTTGGTGAATCCATGCTGAGTGCTTCTGATAGCCCTCTTTTCCTCCACATGCCTTGAGATGACGCCCAGAACAAGCTGTTCCATCATCTTTCCAGGGATGGAGGTGAGGCTGACCGGTCTGTAGTTCCCCGGGTCCTCCTTCTTGCAAAGAAAAAATATTGTTGACTGTATCAGCTCTTTATAACTGACTTGTAAGGATTCTGCAGAGGAACCAACTGTAGTGGGCGGGTGTGTTTAATAATTATTTTCCAGCTTTTCTAAGATTTTAAAAATGTACATGTTGGTATTCAACACCGTTAGTTATTTTTACTTACAACTCTGTAAGGAACTCTGTGTGTTTCCATAGTCTTCAGGGGCTAGGCAATCCCAGTTCTTTAAGGCCTAATGAATAACTTGCTTGAAGTGGGCTATATTAACCTCTGAAGAGCCTTGTAAGAAAGCTAATACAACAAACCTTTCATTTTGAGAATGGCTAGGACCTCAATCTTCTGTTGTTTGTGAAGTAGACACAAAGTAACACTTCCACATGTCTAATTCCCTGAATTTATTGTTATGCAGAAAGTAATACATCACACTTTGTGTGCAAACATTAGAAATGAAAAAAACAATCCTCTGCCTCTGGGGACTTAAGGTCAACTCTGTTTATTCGCAAGCTTTTCCTAGTTCATAGCGCAGTTAGGCTTGCATTTCAGAAAGCATATAGGGATCAAAGAGGCAAACTGTAAAGCTGTCTGTAATAAGCGATCATGTATAATGCATTTCCAATCCATAAACTCAGAAATAAAAAATAAAATTCTAGAATGGGTATGTGTTGTGGTTTAACCCTGGCTGACATCTAGGACCATTCAGCTGCTTGCACAGTTCTCCCTCTTCTGCCCCAGAAGGGCAGGGAGAAGAGGAGGAGAAAGGAAAGAGAAAAATCTCATGGGTTGAGATAAAGACAGTTTAATAGAACAATAACAGAAAAAGTAAAATAACAATAATAATAATGGTAAAAGAACATACAAGATAAAGTAAGACAACACAAGTCACTCTAACCACCTGGTGAATTGGTTGCCCAGCTCCTCCTGAGCAGTGATCATGGATTCATGTCCCCGGCCAACCCCCTGTTATATATATATTTTATATGTACACCAAGCATGCTGTCTATGGTATGGAATATTCCATTGGCCACTCCATTGTTCTGTCTATATGCCTTCTCAGCTTCTGTGGGAAGCTGAAAAAAGTCCTTGAAGGATATGAACATCACCCAGCAACAACTAAAACAATATGCATTATTGACATTCCTTCATACCAAATCTGAAACACAGCAATTACTAGAAAGAAAGTTAACTCTGTCCTACCTGAAACCAGAACGGTATGTGAGACTGAAGATCTATTTCTTGGAACTGACTAGGTGTTATTTCATTGTACTTGAGACTGTTCAAAGGGCTGGAATTACCTTGGTTTCTTTCTGGCTGCTTGGATCTAAGGGAAGCCGAACTACTCAGAATAGTTCCTGGTTTTGACTTTATTTCAGATTATCTTTGCAAATAGCAACTACAGAAATAGATAAGTGAGGATTTGATATTGGCAATATTAACTTTCCATGTAAGATGACTTAATTTCTTACCTCTCTATAGTGTGAGTGATCTCTACGGGACAGAGGTCCTACCAGGCAGTTTCCTCAAACAACTGAGGCTTGTATTTAGAGTGTTGTATGGGATCCTTCATTATCTGTTTCAATTGAGCTTCATCTACTGTAACTTTCTGTAAAGACACTGATGTAAAACTCAGAACAGTTTTACAGAAATAGATGTGAATGATTGCACTCTTGCTGCCTTCTGCTCAGATGTGATCTAACCTGAAAATTTTTCAGTTTTCTTGGAGTGTGTTGAATATACAACTCTGCTACACTGTTCTGGAAGAAAGAAACCACGTCTCTAAATGTGGAACTATTATTAAACTATTCTGGAAATAGAATTAAGCAGCCTGTAGGTATAATTACAAAATATGGTGAGACCTCTTCAAAATACTGGCTATTTTAGGTCTCTGAGGAGGATTACTATTATCTTTCTCAAATGGGTAAGTGCTGGGAAATCACCATGTGATAGGAAAGAATGTGTATATGAGAAATATCATCATGCAATTCGTGTTACCATTTATACCATACATCTGATTATTTTCACATGGCTACTCTATTAACTTCAAAGTAATGAATGCGTGGTAGAACTGAAATTTCTCTGAGCTTTGTTCATCTGAAAACTGGGGTGGGTGCTCCAGGGGTCAGTTGTTTACCAGCATTTTGTGGAACTTTGAGTTCCGATGTTAAGTTGGCTGCTGGCTTGCCTCTCTCCTGAAGAAGTTAACTTCTTTGCATAAATAGTTCCTAATCAGAGTCTGAGGTCTTCAGGTGTTTGGAGTGAGGGGTGCATCCATAGTTTCATAGGCCCTGGGAGTCTTTATGGGACCTTTTAGAGTAAAATGCCTTTGAGCTCACAAAATTTCTTCTCAGTCAGGAGATGGTTTGCTAAATTATTGGAATAAATGCTGTTAAAACTTGAGTATGTCAGGAAAAAAACCCAAGGTTGGTATTGTATTATTAGCATAGCTGGTCCTTTCTTTTGGCTTGATGATCTTCAAGATGTTCAGTTTTGGCATAGCTCATGATGAAGATAAATTTAGCAGCCAGGTCTGAGTTGAGTACTATGTGTAATTTATTTGGTAGGTTGGCTTGGTGCACTGTGTAGGGACTAGGTTTTGGCTAATGTACAAGATCCTGATTAGCTTTGTTCAATAGTGCATTTGCTTAAGGAAACTAAATGTAACAGAGGATGTTGTCTTTATTCACTAATAAAATAACAAGAAGATTTTTTTTAAAAAATATAAATGTTAAATACACTTGAAATTTCAACTAGTTTAAGGAACAAATGTAAACAGTGCTTTTATGATCATATGCTCCTTTTTAAGAAATGCTGCAGAGGGCAGTCGAATCAGATTTTGAGGAATATCTTATTTTGTAGCAAGCCCTCTGCAGTCTAGAGCAATGATATAAAACATGAATAGAAAATAGTGAAGAAAGGAGATACCTGGTTGTAACTAGTTTACATTTTATTCTCAAGAGAAGCTTTCAAATTTTCCAGTACATAAAGAAGCTTTTACAACTTGCTTGGACAGGTAGATGATTTTCAAAGAGCAGCTTTCAATGACCAAAAATGTGTATCCTAAAAATGTGTAAAAATGTGTATCCTAAATTTTTAGAGGATGAGCATGTGACTGGTATTTATCAAATGTTCCACATTAAGTACTGAAATAGCTCAATGTGGTTTACCTTCTTGACAGAGGGGTGGGCTACCCCAGATGCGTGTTGGAATAAGATATTGCATGTCTGCAATTAGCACGAAATAATTGTTTAGCATGATTTAAAATTTAAACATGAGACAGGACTTACAGGTTTTGTCTTGTTAGGGTGGAGCTTTGTCAGTTTAAGAAGAAATGTATGCTTTGTATGTCTCGAGCATCAAAGAAGTAAACTTGGCCCAGGAGATTACCTGTCCTCTGTTCCTTATTTAACACTGTGTCAAGCAGAACTCTTCTTCTGTAAAACAGTGCTTTTTTTTTTTATGTTTAATGGTATAGAATCATGAACGGATAGTGAAAATGGTCAAATTCCAAATACTTCACAAGTATTCTGTCCCAGACATTTTAAAGAATATTTTCGGGTAGATAGGCAGCTAGTACCGGAATTTCCTCAGTATGAGGTTTCCAAATTCCTCATAGAAACTTGTGATTACAATGCGAGGTTCCTTGAGTCATCACGAAATAAAATGTGATTAAGTTGAATTGACTTTGATGTTGATTTGACTTTCCAGTACCTGAAGGGGGCCTACAAGAAAGCTGGAGAGGGGCTGTTTGGAAGGGTGTGTAGTGATAGGACGAGGGGCAATGGTTTTAAACTAGAGCAGGATAGGTTTAGATTAGACATTAGGAAGAAGTTCTTTACAATGAGGGTGGTGAGACACTGGAACAGGTTGCCCAGAGAGGTGGTGGAGGCTCCATCCCTGGAGACATTCAAGGCCAGGCTTGATGAGGCTCTGAGCAACCTGATGTAGTTAAAGATGTCCCTGCTTACTGCGGGGGGGTTGGACAAGATGACCTTTAAAGGTCCCTTCCAGCCCAACACATTCTGTGATTCTAAATGAAGCAATACATTGCTACCGAGATTGACCACTAGATGGTGATGCTACAAAAGGATTTATTTCAATTGTAAAACTGAATTTAGCTCCATCATACCTTCAGATTGCTAGTTTTGAACATTAGTTTTTATTAAATATCTCCAACCAAATGAAAATTAGTCATATATGTGATATGATACCAAACAAGTTTTTAAATTGTGGAATGGAAGTTGGAGTTTTCTATCAAGGAAAAAAAGCTTTGAGTAATAGATTATTACAAGGTTTTAAAATAATGGGCCATGATGTAGTAGGACAAAAAAAAATATTTCTTAAATTTCAGTATTCTTTATATAAAGCAACCTGTACATGAAAGGAAAAATATTTTATTGATAGCTCTATATTTATGATGCAGCATGGCAATTCAGTATTTAAGTGTAACCTTGATTTGGGCTTGTATGTATTTCTGTATTATGTTTGTGTATTATGTGTTGGTATTTGGGGCTATTATTTCACTGATAATACAGAACCTCCAAAGGAAACCTGTAATAGTTTGTAAGCTACTAAATATACCTTGTACTGGAAAGATATACCATGACTAGTGTGGTAAATGTTAATCTTTATCATTCTCTGTAATAAATTCTTAGTATTACAATATGCAATGCCCATACAATATTCACAATTCCCATTCAAAATTAGCACAAGGCTCTTCTTAGGGAGTTTTCCAAGTATTTGATAAGTTTATAAATTATATTATGGTGTGGCTGCCTGCAGTAACAGGAAACTAGACTTACTGATTAAGAAAAGTCTCTTCAGTTCTTTTTTCTTTAACCAAATCTTTTTTGCTGATCTGTCTCTGGATATTTTCACCATAACAGCAATCTTCAAAGGGTGTGAGAAAAATGCTTGCACTTGGTTTGTTCCTTAACACACATAGCAGACATTGACAACTGAACATAAATGTTTTAGTTGGAACATTGTTCTAGATTTATTAGTCTAGTAAGGTATCTAAAATTTCTTATTCATGCTATACAGTAAAATTTTAATTGCTGACTGAATAGCACAGCCAGAAAGAACTAAAGGTATTCTACTGGTTGAATACTTGGCATCTTTAGAATAGCTTTGTGCAATCATCAGTGAAGTAGGAGAAGACTCCAGGAACTGTGAGAAATAGGGGGGGGAGTATGTTAATCTTTATGGTTATGTAATTATGGACTCTTGTACATAGTTCATGCAACACAGTCGGCTACTTTACAGTTCTCCTGTGTTCACAGAAATGATCACCTCTCTACAAGTGGTACTGGGAACAGACAATACTGAGTAGGTCAGGCAGTGCAGTGATCAGCCTTTTTCATTACTGGCTGCCTGTTTGATCTCATGCAAAGACCTGTCGTTCTGGCTGAGTGCTGTTATATTCTGCTGGAGTACTTCAGCTTCAGATAATGCGGTAGAAATCCCTACTTCCATATACTAAAGATTTTTTTAAAAAAATGTTTTAGGCATGCAGATTAATGCTGCATGCGCATTTGAAGCACAGTGGTGGAGACTTTTCTGGTTATATAAACTTCTTTCAGTGAAGAAAACTATGAGTTCATAATATTATGGCACTAATGCAAATGAGGTACTGCATTCCTATCTTTGAACAGTGAAGTATTTCAAACTAAGGTGAAATACTATTCCTTATTGGGGGG
>VYZM01000249.1:7159-40738 GCA_013398915.1 Dromas ardeola | reverse complement strand
AGAGGTGAAATTTTTCTTTGTTGGGGGGGGGGGGGGGGGAAATTACCCCCAAATTTTAACTACAAGACTCTCTTTGCCCAAGTGAAACATCTGGTGCTGGGTCAGAAACTAATCTCATAATATGTTGAATACCTTTGAACCAGTAGCTTTGCCCCAAGTCAGTGCCCGTCTGCTTTATCTGTCTTTACCTAGCAGTGTCAGATCTAGGAAAAATTAAACTTAATCAGGCTCAGTTTGCATTAGAGTGAAAGTAGTCCTTTATTAGAGTAAAAGCAGCAAAACAGAGCTTACCTTCTTTGGCTCTACGAATCTCTGAGCTGTTGGAGCTTGGGATGGTACAGTGGGGATGGAAGGATTACTCTGTGCTTACGCTATTAGCTACTGAGACAGGCAGTAGGTTAGTTGGGCATTTTATTTGACATAATGCTGTGATTATGTGCTTGTTGGGTAAGAAGTATGCTCTCTAGCCTTACCTTTCCTCTTGCTTAGAAGTAGCGACCCCTGCTTTTTGTGCCAGATACCCTCTACTTAGTGTAGTGTACACGTCGCTTCAAAAAAGTTTCTGATAGCATGTATCAGTGGTACCCAAACCTACTACATGATGAGCTTTGTAATCCTAGTAACAGCAGTCTAGTTGACTACATGCCCACTCTAGTTTTACTCTGTGAAATAAATATCTTGTCCCCACTTAGTGTATGCCTGTTTTTTTCACATGTTTAGACATATTTGGAAAAGTATTTCCAGGACCTAATGACATTTAGGCTTAATGGTTTTAAATTAACTCTTATATGAAACTGCTTATGTATTGGTGCTGCAGTGCTGTGTAACAGTCTACTTAAACTGACAGTGGTATCACAGGAATGAAATACGGCAAGGTGGTACTCGTTCTTAAATTAGCATCTGGAAGGGAGAGGAGAAATGAGAACTCACTCTCGTTTCTGTACTGGAAAACATGGTGAAACTATTCTAAAGAGCAGAATAAATGAGTATGTGGAGAAATTACAGATGAAAAAGCAATGAAAGCTTTGTAAATAGAAATTCTGCCATACAAATATCTTAGACCATGTGCATAAAGGTCATCTTCTTAGTGTAGGTTTCTAGGTTTTCTTAGATGCATGCAATAGAACTCCTCAAAAAATGCTTACGGAGAAATTTAAGCTGTCATGGAATAAGGAGAAAAAAAAAAAAAATCTTGGGATTTAATTGTTTAAAAAACCCAACAACCAAAGGGAAGTAAAGGGTAGGAAAGAAGATCAGTAATCGTGATGGATGGACGTTACCAGAAGAATCTCGTAAGAACTTGTGTTCTCATTGCATCATCTCAGAGGAATGAGAGCTCAGGGTTATAATAGATTAATGGAATAATCATCTCAGTACTCAAGTTACAGTCAAAAAGGCAAATGGAATATGAGGAGTATCTGGAGAAGCAAATGGGAATAAAATTGCATTATTTTATCACTCTAGAAATCTGCACTGTTCCTTATCTTGATGAAGGCGTATCCATCTAGAAATGGTTCATAAAGAGGAATATGAGTGGTCAGAGGCTGTACAATAAAAGATGCATCAATTTGACTCCTCAGTTTGGGGAAGAGCTGAGTCAGGAGACACCAATAAAACTACAGTCAGTAAGGTTGAGCCACTAAAATTGTGAAAATGAATAGGCAATGGTTATTCCGGAAATATAAATTTACGTTCAGAAATATAAATTAGCAGGCGATAGTTGTCTTAGAGTGCCTAAACACAGCGATCTACAGTCAGCTGTTATAGCTCCACTGATAAAGGTATTGCAGCATACATTGCTTGTCTATTCTGCCCTTTTTATTCAGCTGGAAGCAAGCACCTTTATTTAACTGTTTCCCATTAATCTGTACGGGAAATACCTGCTTATATAAATGTTGCGTATACGCACATGCTTCTTTTAATGCAGAACAACATCCTTTCCTTGTGAACCTGAATCTTGTGCTGCTAAGCTTAATAGGTTCCCTTCTCTCTATCGCCTGATGTGTCTTCCCTCCAATCCCCCCATTCCCTCAAGTGCTTGCCTCGGAGTCTTTTAGAGCTTGTGGTGCTCCTTGTTCTCTGCTCATTAGAAGAGTTTTTCTGCTCTCAGAAAGAACTGATGGGGGCACGTTCAAGGCTAGCCAACAGTCAAATAATTGTGACTTCGTATTTGACCTAGTGCATTTTCTTGCTTCTGTTATTTCCTGAATCCTGCTCCTGTCTGAGCAGGTAGGTGAGATTGCCCTGAAGATGGAAGATGCTGTTTCCATTTAGAAATTAAGGATCGGTTGACATGTAATTTGCAAGATTGGTTATGATTGTGGGAAAGTTGCAATCTGTTACCTTTTTCTAAATGGACGTCTTTCTAAAGCTTTATGACACCTTCAGCAGGGAGACCGTACTTCTGGAGTTAGGAACATACCTAGAATAGTGAAGACTATAAAGATAAATTTGAACATACCCTCAGAAATGCCCATTTTAAGACAAGCAACATACTTTGGTGTTCACGCTTGAGAGGAGGTGCTCTACAAGCTTTAATTAAAATGCCTTGCCCGAATTCTTGATAGTTAACTACTGTTAAACTTCCTGTAATTGAAAAATATACAAATATGTGCAAAGGTGTCAGTTGATGTCTTACAGTAAGAAGCAATTGACCAAATCTGCCCCTTTCTCAGTATGGATCTGCTCAACAAATTCTTGTCAGCAGAGACAAGAAAGAAAAACTGTAACAGATGGACCATGGATTAATCCAAACATTAGAACAACCTGAGATACAGTAATCAACATCAAGTCGTCTTAATAACTGGTTATACTGTTTTCCTCTGAGATTTCCCCTTAGCTCTCAGTGTAGTTGGGTTCATTTTGATGACTGAAGAACGCCTGAAGAAACTTGCATTAAACATAGGATGTTTTTATCAGTCTGGCGTGCCAAAAAGATGGGCAGGAGATTCATGAACAGGGTACGGAAGACCAGGCAGTTTAATCTGCACAGATTGGTAGGTTCTCCAAGGTGTAGTATGAGTAATAATGTAATAGTCTTTTATAATCAATATTTATGCTAAAATGTATCATTATAGAATAATCGTGCTGGGGTGTTTACTTATACAGTAATTTCAGTGGTAAAAATATCTACTTCTTATTGACCACATAAATCAAACTTGATCAAGGGCTATTGTTTCAGTCCTGTCTCTCAACTAAAAGCTAAGGTAGGTTTTCTAATGTATTTTAGCAGAAAGAGTTAACAGTTTCTTTTTCCACAGTATCCAATTTGAGTAGTGTACTCCTGGGTTTTGGCTTAGAATATTGTATGTGCTTGTTAATGAGACTTAAATTTGTTATGCCAGTAAAAATTTAGTAGACATAGAATTCTGAAAAGTCTAAAAAGTAAACATGAATTTATATCTACATTTTTCAGTGGTGTGTTTTGTTCCCCTGCCTGGAGAGTTAAAGTTGCATAATCTGTATTTGAGTATTTAAATTGCCTTCTGCACATTTCGTTTGTCTCTATTTTTTTTTTTTAGTAAAAACCTAAGTGATACTGAAAATAAGATAAGTTCCTGCCATTGTTTTCGGTGGTTCTTGAATTTTCTCTATTAAACATATCAGTTTATTCCTTTAGGATCTGTGCTTATTTTAACCAATATTCTGTTTAGCGGTATGGTAATAAAGCTAATATAAGACACTTCTCAAACGCTTCAGGGGTTTTGTTGTTATTGTTTAAAAAGGGTAATTGAGATATGACTGCTGTTTGCATATGCAAACTGTTTTTGTTGCTGTGCATTTTTAATTTCAAGGTATGCATGCTGCTTGTAAAGGTATGTCCAGGAAAACTTTATCTTTGAGATTAAAATATGGCATTATGTCATGTTTTAACTTGTCCTGATAATGAGCTGATAATAAGAATTGGCTCAGGTACAAAGTCAGAGGAACTTCATTCCAAGTATTTGATGTTAATTTTTAAATTCAGTAACCACTGTGATTACTATATCTTGTTAATTGGCCACAGAACAAATAATGTTACTTTGCATCCACTACAAGTGCAGAAGTTTCTTGCAGTAATATTATTAAGCTGTATAAAGGTATGTGTACTAACATAGAAATTTTAATTATGTGCTGGTTTGGTTTGTGGGGTTTTTTTAGGATGGGTGTGTTTTGGGTTGTGTGGTTTTTTTTGTTTGTTTTTTGTTTTTTTTTTTTTTTCTTTTAATCTGCAGAGTCTCCATTTTTGCCTCACAGTAGATAGGGGCTTTTTTTGTTTTGTTGTGGTGTGTGGGGTTTTTGGTGTGGTGGTTTTGGAGTTTGGGGCGGTGGGGTGGGTGAGTTGAGGATTGTTTTGTGGTTTTATGTGGGTGTTTTGGTTCGTGTTTTTCTTTTTTTTTTTTTTTTTTTTAATGTTATCCCCATCAGTTCAATATGAAAAAGGGATGATGAAACCTCTCCACACTCTTTAGGACTTCCTGAGATTCACTGGTGAGCCTCCCTGTTCTTCCTCCTGACTCCAGAGGCAGTCATTCACAGATGCAATTTTAGCTACCATCTTTGTGTTGATGATCCTTAGATTGTCTCCTTTGTCTGGGTACTATTTCTTTTTCTGTCCAAGTAGCAATTTCTCTGTTACCTACTGCAGGTGTTTGGCCCTCTGTTGAAATGCTCTTTGACCGAAAAAAGCCCTTGTCTTTACTCCCACCCATGGTTTTTTCAACTGTACAAGTGGCCATTCTTCTAGTCTGGACTCCTTTCGCATTATCCTGATATTATACCATCTCTAGCTTTAGGGCATGCCTTTATCTTCAGGTAGCTTTGTAACTTGCAAAAATCAGGATTTGTCTCATCACCACGAGTACAAGCTCCTTCTACAAATAACTGCAACTGTATCTTCCTAGGCATCAGCAAATCTTGCTCAGTATCATTAACATCCATATGGAGTGTAGGTGACACAGATTGCTGTCTTTTATCACCAGTGTGATTGCATAACCTCTTCCTGAAGTACTTTTCTGGATTTCTGTCTCCATTGACATTAAATCATCATAGCTTCACTTTCGGGATTTTTTTTTTTTGTCCCTAAGAGCTTTTCCTGAAGTGCTGATTTCTAAAGTCTCTATGTCAGTGATGCCACAGTTGGTCATTGGCTGGGTGGGAGTCATCCTTGAAAGAAACTGCCTTAAAAACCAGCAAACCTGTCTCATCTTCAGACAGATTGATATAACAACAAGAAAAAAAGAAAAATAGGTACTTAGTGCATTGCTTGTCCACATATTGCGGTGTTTCCTTTCAGAATTTTAAACAATACACTCCCATGTGACTCTCAGTTTGGAGCCTGTGGAGGCATGCATACATACATACATATATATATAAAAAAATTCTTAAAGATGTTTTTTGAAAGTTATGCTAATATTCTTGCACTCAGATCTTTTAGAAATGTACAGCAGTGTTGACACTCAAGAACATATGAAGAAAAATGTAAAAAATATTTTCAGTTTGACTCTTTATAAAAAGACTCGGAATTCAAAGCATGTAATTTGTAGTTAGTTGCAAACATATTCAGTCATAGCCAGGGATTAAGAAATTTCTCCAGTAATAAATTGATAGGCAGTTTTTTCAACTGGTATTTTCTTTGAGTCTGGAAAACATAGGGCTCAGGTAGGGCTGCAATCTTCCCATGAAAAGAATTCGCATTATAAAAAGCTTGTCCATTTCAAAGGATCGTTGCATTTACTATGTCTCAGGCATTTCTTTACCTCCATTATCTATCTTACGAACATAGCTTTGAAGACACTGCACAAAGCAGACTGAGTTCCATATGACTTACACTGATAAGCCATTGTATTTTATGAATATTAATAAAGCCTGTCTGAAAGATGTACTCAGAATATTTGTATGTGATATGTTACTGAGCTGTACAAGTGAATAGAAGTAAATGGTGCATTGATTTATTACCACAGCTTTAAATTAAGGTACTTGCTATTTCTGCGTGTAATGTAAGCTGTCAGGAAAATGTTACACAGAATAGGATAGCTGTCAGTAAGAATTTAAGTAGAAGATCGTATTGCACCAAAAAAAGCATATGGGGCAGTTTGGTAATCCCCACTGGTGGGTTTGTAGAATTGTGGTGTTATAAATTGTGGCAGTGTTGTAAGGAACTTTTCTGCCTTTGTTCATCATATGGAGAGTTTTCTTCTTTTTGAAAATGTTTGCCCCAGTGTTATGATTATAACTATTAGAGCATTTTGTATAGAAATATACCACAAACAGTTTTGATAACTTTGTATTGGATTTCCAGAGGCAAGCTTGTACTGAAAGCATTGACACTTAGCTGATTTCCTAAGTAATCTCTTTGATGCGAGCTGGAGGATTTTTTCAAAAATAGTTGGCCATAAAAATTTGAATGGTGAATTCTGTAAGGTAACTTGAATTCCATATAATCTTTTAGATAATTACTGTGTGAATTCTTTTTGACTTTGAAGAGAGCGGAGAAAATGCATATCTATAGCAGCAGTACTCTTGTGATTTGCATTGAAAATCAAAGTAATGCTACTGAAAATTTATTCGTGCATAATAAGAACTTTTCATTTTTTGCCAATTCTTGTACTTCGAGAAATAATATTGGGTCACAAATATATATATTTGTTGTTTTCGTGTTATGCTTACAGCAGTCACAGAATTTTAGAAATGGGTGGATCAGGACCTAGAATAAGAACAATGGAGTGTTGACTTTTAGTGTTTAATCTTACTATCTCTAATCTTCTTGCTGACTTAAACCACAGCAAAACAAGCCCACTAGACATCCATTGATATGCAACACAAAATGACTGTTTTGTGGCACAATCATATCTTCTCTGTATAGTTGTTTTATGCAGTAAGGAGGGGAGGAAAAAAGAAGAAGAAGAAGAAACCAGCAAACGCTGCTTTCTTGAATATTTTTTTCTGAATGTGTTGTTAAGGTCTTTTTATCCTGTGAAACGTTTTCAGAAAGACAGAATCAGTGAAGAAGTGCAATTATACTGCATGCTCCCTGTTTTATGCAGTTCAGGTTTATAATTTATGCAAGCAAGGAAGTGAAAAGATGCTATTGGATCTTACTACAGGCAGTGATTGAAACTTGGTTATTTTTGATCCGTGCTTTCTCCACCCAGTAGCTGTTATCATGCACCACCATCCTCATAGCTGTGAATTTATAACATTGTACTGTACCTGCTACTCAGTTTCTCTTAAATATCTGTTGTCAGCTGGGAAAGAGAAAACAAGCTTTCGATCCTGTGGATTCTGAAAAAGGAAAAATAAGAAAATAATTTGCTTTTTTTTTTTAATTGCTCAAGATTGTGCTCATCATTGTAATCACAGGTAGAGAAGGGATGTAGGGGGTGGAAAAGCTTGGAAGAAAAATAGCATCAGCTATCAAGAATTTTGTTTTCCTGCTTCGTAAATGATGCTGCTGTAATTCTATCTGCATTTTTTTTTTTCTGCTCATTCACCACTCAGCAGCTGGTAGGGAAGTAAGACTGCCTGGCAACCACCTGCAGAGCTGCAGAGATGAATTACATTTTCGGAAATAACACACTCCTCTATTCTCGCGCCAATCGAGGCAACACTAGCTCAAGCCACAGTTCTGTAGGCCCAAAGCACAAGCAGTGGGCAAAGAAAGGCTCGACAGATGAGTTACGGAATGAGCCTTCCCGTTGGCAGCAGATAGTTGCATTTTTCACTCGGAGACATGGTTTCATTGACTGCATTTCTGTTGCTGCCAGCTCCACCCAGGTAATATGCCACTTGTTGAAATTATTGTGTCTGCATGTTTTCTGGTTAGTTGCTAGTCAGAAATAGCAATCTATTTATATATGCATGATTTCATGTAATCTGTGGTTTATGAATGGTGTTTTCTGTCTGCTTTCATTCTTATATTTTACAGAGCTCCGTATGATTTTTAGCATTAAAGCATGAAAATGGAAGCACTTAAATGAGATCTGATTTTTTTTTTAAAGTTATTTTGCAAGTGGTGAGCCTCCAACAAATTTAAATATGAGGTATTTTAATGAAATGCTGAAAAAAGTAGTTCCAGGGCTACTACCTAGCCCTGGAGGGGAATAACGTAGTTAAGAAATACCAATTTCATAGCTGTAGTAAGATCACAGTTCAAATAAAGATCACATATTTCCTGGTTAAGAAATTGTATTTAAAGGATTGCATAATTTAAAGTCTTAATTATATGTAGCACAAAAAATTCTAGCCTGTAATCTGGGTTTTTTTGCTGCTAATATTCCATAAATAAGGTGAAGGAATACCTTCCTTACATAGAGAATATATATTTCATAGTGCAGCTTGTAAGAAAAACATGACACTTTTCAACTTGACTGTCGGTCTGCTCTGAGTCATGTTTTCAGTGATCGTTATTGAAAGTCGAGTAGAAGGAGGCCAGCCAAATTTCAAGTCTGTAGATTTTGGGATGAGTTCTTAAGGTTGATAATTGAGAGAAGTTTAAACTTACTGGCATTAGCAGATGAGTATCTCTTTGGAGAATGCTGAGATGTCAGCATTGTTTAAAATGTGATATTAGATTTGTATTGTTTAGCTAAATTCAGCCTTAATCAAGAATAATTGCTTTCTTGATGTTGTATAACCTGAAGTACTTCAAGAACTTGTAAAAAAAGGAAAAAAAATTACTACTCTCAGACACCGTAATATTATTAAGATATTTCATATCTGGTGGTAATTGTTTCAAAGATGATAAACTGGCACTTCCTCTAGAAGTCTGCTTTTTGTTGCCGGTTTTTTGTTTGCAAATTTAGAGTAAACAATGAATAGGGGATCTTAGAAGAGGATTTTAATTTTCCTGTTGCAAATGTACATGAATGTCGAAGAAGGATCCTGTAGCTTCTATAATAGGTCATTACACAATTCGTAAGTGATGCATTAGGCAGATACAATAGCCTTTAAGTACTGTTATTTTTTTAAAGCCAAAATATACAGTATTAGCCTTTTGAATAAATGTTATGGTTGCTTTTATTTGTTTAATGCTTGAACAAGTAATATTGGAACACATGAAACTTGCAGTTGGACTGACTAGTCAGGACTAGATATTGGCCAATAAATAAAATATCGAATATCCTCTGCTTTGAGTGTGGGTTGGACCAGATAAAGGTCCTGAGATCCCTTCAAACTGAAACTGTGTTTCTGTGACTATTCCAGTGTTCATTCTATTTTTCTGCTGTGAAAAAGATAGCTTACCTCTGTGAAAGCCTGCCAAATTTTCCTTGTAAGTCTGACAGTTCTTCCATTAAAAAGAACTGCTAATACATGTTCATGGCCAGGAGGAGGGAAAGAACCATAAAATATTTTGAAGTGGTTTTAAAAAAACTTAATGAGCATATTCAGAAGTAGTGCACTGAAAACATAAGAGCTTATTGAAGCCTCTTCCTCTGAAAAGATGCTGTACTATCCTCCTACCTTATCCACCCATTGCAGCTGTTCTAGCCTCAGGGAGGGAAAAAGACATTTGAAGATTGCTCATTGTGGTGCAATTTTGTTTTTCAGTTCTCTTCAGTTTTTGTTCTGTGATGTAGTATTCTGAAAATTCTTGACGACTTTTATTTGTTCATTTAAGATACATCCCCATCACTTGAATGTAATCACATTTCCAGAGTCCAAATAAATAATTAGTTGTGGTGTACTTCTCTAACCTTGTCTGTTGAAATTCTACTTGTGATGATGGGTTTTATGTGTTCTTATTGTTGTGACATCATGATTTTTAACATACAGAAAATCAAACTGATGTTTTTTGAAGTACTGGCATCCTGCTTCCCTTGTGAATCTGCTACATAGCACCCATTTTTAGCTATCCGTTCGTTTGCTTGGCTTTCTTGGATGGGGTGGGATGGCATGGAATGGTGATACTTGTTCAGTTCCCTCTGTTACCAGTGAAAGGGAAAGGACTCCCAGAGACAGGGGTGCATGCCCCTGTCCTTCTCTGGGGCATGCAACAGGTCACCTTCTCCCTAGCAAGGTGGCAAGAGGACTGTTGCTAAAGAAAGAGCTTTGGATTTTGGGGTAGGGTATTTTTTGAGTAGGGGGTCTTATACCCTAAAGGAGCAAGGAAGAAGCTGGTGATGGATATGGTTGCACTGCTTTTTGCTGTAGTTATTGCTAGACTTATGCCCACAAGAATGCACGTCTGCACAAATGCGTTGGGGCATGGAGGACTAGGGAGGAGTGAAAGGCTACTGCGAAAAGTCACAGCATCCTGAAGACTAGCAATCCATTTTCAAGGATTAAAGGTGTCCTGTTTACTAGTATTGCCCCTTTTTAATGTTATTAGAAGATTCCAATCACCCAGCTATCACAGGAAAAAGGTATCAGTGGAAGCAGATGGTGTAAACAGACAGGAACACAGTCAGTAAGTGGGCATTCTGACTCTCTGCTTGTGCCCTGCCCTAGCCAAGGTCTCCAGGGTGCTTTGCATGGAACTTGAGGTGGTTGTAGTGATTTGTAGACTTTGCATTACTTTAGTAACAAGGAGTTCAGCCATCAGACGTTGCAGTCTGTCCATAGAGCAGCAGTACTTCCCGCGAGGCTAAAACCCGCTCCATTTGCAGTGGTGAACTGCTGTAAAGGTAGCAGTGTCTTCCCGCCCTGCTGACCACACTGGTCTTCTTTAGGAGTCCGGCGAAGCTGATCTAACATGCTCAGACATTCGAGGCCTTTATTGTTTCTTCCTTCTGCATTCCCTGTGATGAGGAGTTAGTTACTAAATTAGAAGAATTAAGGAATTTGATTAGAAGCTGGTCTTTCAATTTTTGTCAGCAAACTTATTAATTTCTTTAATAAAAGCCAAATCTGTGGCATAAAATGGAAAATAAGGATATAAACAAATGTACGAATTGATGCCATCACAAGGCTGAATAACTAAGCCATGAGCTTAGTAAATAGATGGTTATGGAAATGAAAATTACATCCTAATTTGAAGTGCTGTCCTAACTAGAGATACGCATGTTGCATCAACAAAGATAACTGTATCCGGGGCACTTCTTTCCCCCAAAGTCTTTCCAGAGCTGTGAGAGGCACCTGTTCCTGACAGGGATACAGCTCTTATGTCTCAGAACGCATTTTAACTCTCAGTGGTATTTGGCCCACTTGTGCTACAAATTCAGAAACTGGGATTTGTCCGAAACTCACATGGCATTGAACTGGTTCTAACAGCAGTGCATTTCGGCTATTCTTAGCATGTAACATCGTATAATATGCTTCTGGCATTTGATACTGAAAAATTGTTTAGCTCTTTGAATATGCTGTGCTAATTTATACTTCTGCTTTTTCGGACATGTTTTAGGAAAGGGGAGGAGGAAGAGGAAGGAGGGCAGAAAACCCCTCCTAACTCCACTTTCACATTTCAAAAACTTAAATTTCAGAGCTTACCAACTGCTCCTGTGAGTTGTTTGAGCCCAGTCATTCCTTGTCTTTATATCTCTTCCTTTTAAGATCTTGATAAGTTTTACTGTATGTCCTTACTCCTAGAATATTACTTTCAAATGCATTGAAATATCATGAACATAGTTCTAGCACGTATGAAATGCTGTACGTAATCAGACAACAGCATAGAGGTGTTTTAAGGTGCTGATCAAAAAACCAACAAATTCGGGTCTCTATCCTAACCCCTTTTTTTATTGTACTTCTTACAGTTCAGGAATTGCAAAAATTGATTTCTAAAGCAGTATCTATGATCCTTCCTATAATTTTGGTATTGTTAAGTATTTATTTATTTTTAGACATACAGACTATAACGTGGAGGCACACGCTAAAAATATGTGAGAGAATAACAGATAATGTGGTCCTGATGTAGTATGTGGAGGTTTAAACCTGCAGCAGGAAGATACTGCAACTAAAAGTTCAGACGATTTGATAGCAGTTTACCTAGTAAATATCTTGGGCATATCAGGATGTGTCACAGCGGGTGGTAAGTTTTATGACCAATATTAAACTTCGGTGTGGATGTGTCACTGTTTTAGCAGCCCCTCAAGTTTACAAGTGAAACTGGGATTTCATTATGCCAGCCATTGCATAACGTGAAGTTCTTTACTTGCAGGATTTGTTTTATTCAATAATTTTTTTGGATTTAAAGAGGTGATACAGTAAAGAAGGAGGGAGTTACAGGAGTAACTGTAGGGGAGTTTATATGAGTACATAGAAGAAACTGTTGCCATTGTTGGATTTTTAATGCAGGCTTTTCCCCGAGTTTAAAATTTAAGCAAATGTTGCCTGGAAATTGTTGCTGCTAGTACTGTGATAAACACATGAGAAAGCAGCTTTAAATAGTATTTGCTTTGAATGATTTTAACTACAACAAAGCACCTTCTGAAACTTAAACATGAGTTTTACTGTACTAAGTTTCCTTTTTATTACTGATTTTTAGCTATGCAATAGTGTGCATTTGTAACAGTATGAATTTATTTTGCAAATTTAAGTTCAGCCACTGGTTGCATTTTCATTGAGGGCATTATAGCAGAGATAATGGTATGAATTTATTCTGTAAGAGAAATGCATTAATAGGTGTTCTAATCAACAGACTAAAAAATAGGAAATTCTTGACAGTTTAAACTCAAGCCTTAAGGGACAGTTTCTGTAACCTGTGGTTTATTTTGTAAACACTTTCTAAGTATGTACAGTGGAGATGGAAACTTCTTGAGACTGTGAGGTTTGCTTGACATTTAAAAAAATATGCATTTTAAAAGCATATTAAAATCAATAAATCTTAATATGTATCATGAATCATGTAATGTCTTGTAGATTGTGTTGGCATCATGCTGGTTCCCTGCTGTAGCCAATTATCTCTGCTCTTACGAAGTCAAGCAGTAGGCCTGGGGAGTAGTGGGGGTGCGCAGCTTCCTTCCCAGCCCGTGTGTGCGGCTGCAACGTTGGCATGTGCAGTGTGGTACTTCAGTTAATCACTTGCAGCACGGCGGTGCCGATAAGAACTGAACCGGTGCTCCGGCTACCTGCAGGCACTGCTGGCTAACAGAGGGTTTTAGGTTCTGCTTTCTCTCACCTGTCCTCTCACAGCTGTTCTGTCTCACTCAGAGTTGAGAACAGAATTTCTTCCTATTTCTGTTCCATTGTATCTCAAGAAAATTACTTTTTCCAGAATGAGTCAGAAATCTGGTAAGCGAAGGAGAAGGGGACACAGGATGTTTTGCTTTTGGAGTACTACTGCTACCGCAGGGGCTTTCTGTCTACGTTGTGCCCAAGACTCTGAACCTTCAGGAAAGGCAGGAACTGGATCCCCTCTTAATCCATTGTCTTCAACTCCAACTAATAACTCAGGTGGACTAACAGGGTCTTGCTGTATGAAGCCAAGTGCATGGAAGCCTGTGAAAGAGGTAGGACTCTTTAGGTCTGTTACATAACTTTGCTAATTTATTTTATATTGTGATAGTTGTCCTCTCAGTTGAGGCTTGTATTGATTGACAAAGTGTTTTGAAAGTCAAATACAGGCCAGTCTGTCTTTCACCAGCTGTCAGCTTACTAAACAGATCTAGCACGGCTTCTGTAGTATAGCATTTCTGTTTTGCGGCCAAAGCTGCCGTATATGTTTCAGTTAATACAATTATTGAGTAAATGAATGTCTGACAGAACCACTGGAACACTGTCTTCTTCCTGTTCTTCTATTTTGGTCTACAACATCAAGAGCACTCTCAATTATGACTAAGGATGTGCAGGATGTTTCTTTTAGTTTGAAGAGGCTAATGCAACAGAAATGTCTTAGATGTTTTTAGAAAATGTGACTTTGTCTTCTAGAATAATGTGCATCCATGCCTGAGGGCTGACACGGTATCATTTCTGGCACAACTTTAAGAGACTTTTAATTTATACCCAGCTCAGAGTCTTGGTAAACTTTGTGTCCACTGCCTTTCTGGGATTTATAGTAACTCAAGGAGAGAAATTGCTGTCTTGTTAAACAAGATGAATTGAAATCTTTATGTGCACAGTAACTATGCAGTCTCTTTTCAGAAGAATTTGGTTCTCTTTTCTAGAACCTCTGTTGGGGCCAGTGTTTTCCCCTGTACTCCAAAACAGAGGAGGTACTTGAATTTGTCTTCATGAATAACAATTACTTAATGAAATTTTCAGTGAAGCTCTCTTCTTGAGCTCTCTCTTTTTTTTTCTTTTTTTTTTTTTAATATTCTGAAAAATATTTTTCTCTTTTTTTTTTTAATATTCAGTTCTCTGTGTGAATGTTTGAATCATTCTCAGAAGTGGTCCTACCCTGTGTAAACTAGTTGGGGTTAAGAAAACTCCTAGTCCCTGATAGGTAATTTGTATTTCTCTATTCCTTCTCTATCCTCATCTGAGTTTCATAGTGTAGTATTTTTTTTTTTTAATTCTTACATAATAACCAGTGATCCTTGTTTCATATATATATTATTCTAGATCTCTTGAGACCAATTTTCTTTATTGTACTGATACAGTACTATGTAGGTCTCAAAATGTATCTTCTTGTTGCTTATACCTTGACACTGATTCAGCCTTCTAAGTATTTCAGTGCATGGAAGCAAACATATTCTGGAGCTGTTGTAAAATGCCAGATGTGCGTATTTGTAGTTCCCTTTAAAAAAAATGTCTTTGCAAGGCATGAACTCTTTTTGACTGAACCTCCCTGTCTGGGATATGCATGCAACTTTTGCCATCGCAGGGGCATGACGGTCTGAGTGAAGAACATGAATTTCACTGCTCTTCCTGGGAGTGAGTTCAAACTAATTTTTGACACGCTACTGTTTGCTGAACTTCAAGCACAAGCATATTCTGAAGCATTTCCAGCATACTTTTTTTTTTTTTAATTTGGCAGATCATTAAAAGATCAAAATGTCGGGAAAACATCTGCCTTGTCTTGTGGTGCATCTCATGTGCAATTGAAATGAAGTGCCTCATCCTTGTTTATTAGTATAACCACATCGTTCACACTTTGCTTATCATATAATGGCTCTGTAACAGACAGGTCCCAGTGGATGCTTTCCTCTCTTGAGGAAGGATACTTCCTTTAGTGCTGTTTCTAATAATGCCTTCCCAGATTTAATTCAAGTGAAGATTGCATAGTTCTAGATATGATTTCAGGAATGCTTAGAGATTTCTCCAGTAAGAAGGCAAGAGAAATCCTTCTAATCATTTGGGATTGTTCCTGCAACAAATGCTTTGCTAACCAAGCGCTGTAATGAAATTCTAGCAGGTGTAAGTCTAAAATGGCACTGTAGTCACAATGCTGGTCTCAGGGACATGGGCAACAACAACAATAGTATCAAATACATCAGTAGACTTTGAGAAGGATGTAACCACCCTGTCAGATGCCATGTTCATGTTAAGCCAGCGCTCTCAATCCCTGCATTTTATTTCGTACAAAACTAATAGGAATATTCCTGTTTCACGTCAAAGACATAACCTTGTGCCATCTCTCAAGGAAGCTCAGAAAACTGTAATACAGAGGCCAAATTCAGCACTGAGACCAGACTTCTTGTTAATACCACTACCACCTAACGAGTCTTCCCTGAATCCTGGACATACCTTTTGAGAACGTGCCTTTTCTGGTTTTGCCCTAAGTAGCATTAACAACAATCATTTCTATACCAGTCAAAATTAATTAGGTCAATATTTTCTCTGAAAGTAGTCCATCATGACAAAAAAATAAAATAAATAAAATAAAAAAAAGGTTTACTTTTTGATATACTCAGAAAGCTGCAGTATCTTTTAAACTGTACATTTGTTTGCTTGGGATCATCACTGGCCACTTCAAGCAGTCATCTCTTGCCATTAGCTTGGGATTTTTCCAGGAACTGCTTGGACTCTAAGACAATAAGCCAAACAGTGCTTCATGACTCTCCTGAGCTGAGTACATTCTCTGTACCTGATTCGTGTTTTACAAAGGTTACCTACTGGAAGCTGCTGCTAGAGAAGATTGGCTAAAGTTGTTAAAGCGATGTTCTAATCTCTACTTGACCAGCATGGCTGATTCTTACCTTCTGGTAGGTAGAAGCCACCTGTTCCACACTGATGTGCATTTAAGAAAAACTACTGCACGTTTTTCTTTGAGGAGGTGGGGTAGGAGGAGGCACTTATTTCAGTGGGCTATGATCCTCTTTTCTTGCCTTTTTTTTAAGGTCCTCTCATGTATCATGACTGTATGGTCATTTTATCCCCTAAAAAAACTGTAAGGGATTCCAAAACCTGTGCAGTTCTATCACTTGCTTTTTTGAAAGGGGTTAATGTTCCCTTCCATGTACCAGGTTTTTCTGCTCATGCATAGACAAGGCTCAGTATCAAGAAAGCACTCTGAAGGACTGTAGTCAATTAAAACAAAGACTCCCTTCTGTGTAGATCTCTTACAATTTAAGAAATTTTTGCCACTAACGAAAGGACTTCTGGGCTTTTTTTCCAGTTTGGTCTTCAGAGTGTGTCTGTGCTGTTTATTGCTATTCCCATGTGACTTTGGTTGTCGGTATTGAATTTCCTCTCGCTGCCTGTAACCCACTTCTCTAATGTATCAGGCTTCCTCTGCAGTTTGGCTCTGTTGTACGTTTGCTGCTCTTCCATTTTTTTTTGTGTTTAGCTGCACATTAGGATATAGTTGAGCTGACGTGTTCTCCAGACACATTACAGGCGTTTATGACTCATTTTGTTTCTCTTGTAAGCTGATCTTGGCATTTATGAATTTTCGGTCATTTGCTCCATTAAACTGTTTCCAATGCATATTCTAGTCCCTTGCAACAGTTTCTGATGTGAAATGATACATCTAAGCAAAGATTTAGAGAAAAACAGATCACCTTATCCATAGTTTTCACTGAAAAGGAGAAAGGATCAGGACAAAATAGTGTAAATTTTATTTTGAGACTGGTAAAATAGAAATGCTTATTCATTTTTTTTTTTCCCCATGTCCTTGTAGTTAGCTTGAGACTATTCATTTTTTTAAGTTACCAGTGGTTTTTAAAATGTGTCTAAGTTAGTATTATTGTTTTTGGAGACTAGTATCTATGTAGTTGTGTCAGTCTTCTAATATGACTTCAGATATTTTATGAGATGCAGGTATAGTACAAAATTTTTCTTTGACCATGGAATTTTCAGTTTCTTCCAACTGCATTGTGTAGTATTTACTGGAAACTGCTGTACCGTGGGAATGTTTTGGATGAGTGTTCTAGCCTCTCCTCCTTTAGTCTCTTTATCAGTGCTCCTCACAGTGTGTATATTTGTTTATTTAAAAATGTTTCTCTAAGACTGATGCCTGCAGCAGTCAGTTGAGCAACCTGTATTATGTGCCTCCAAGGTAACAGCATTTGGTTTTCATAACAGAATAGGAAGCAGAGTAAAGATTCCTTGTGCTTCTGGTGTACAGTTCTACTTCAAAGCAAATTTAATTTAGTAAGTAAATTGTAGTTGTTTTTCTTAGATAACTAACCGTATCTGACTACACTGTGTGATGTAGCAGGTGAGAAGGGAGTCAGCTTTCCCTTTGGAGAAGAGAGAGGGAACTCTGGATTCTGTTTGTGGCATGTGCAGTATCCAGTCTGAAATCCTGGCCTGAAAAGGGATCCTGAGAAATTGGGGGTGTTCAGAAAACAGACTATAACTGTAGATTGTGTTCAGGAAGACCTGCTTTAAAACAAGAAACTTAAGAGCATCTTAGTTCATCCAAAGGAAAGTCAGGAGATGATTTGGTTGCAGACTATAAATATATAGGGATAGATTTCAGGAACTAGAAAGCTTGTTTATTTAGTAGAAAAAAAGCATCTGTATTCCAAGTCAGGGAACTTAAGCTAGACAAATTTAGATAGAAAACTCAATTTTAAAGCTGGATATTAATATAATAAGCATTTCAAAAGCTTAGTGAGACATGATGTAATTGCCAAATCAGGGTAATAAATTAGTATTTCCTACGTAAAAAACATAATGACAAATAAAATTTGTACTTGAAAATGTCAAAATACATCACAGAATCCCTGATTCAACATCTAATATAATGACTTTAAACTGCTATTTGGAAGCTGTAAACTGCTGGAAAGCAGTTTATATTTTTAAAAACTCTTTTTATTACATCTCTTCAGTACTGCTTTTAACTTTTGCTCTAACCCTATCATGGTTGTTAATCTTTTTAAATGATGAACACCATGGGGGAAAATTCTATGTACAGCTTCTTAGAACTGGAGCACATTAAACCTCATTACAGAGTGGTACTTGAGTAGTTAGATGCTAAATCAAGTGGTATTCAAATTGACTGTGAAATACTACTGATTGTAGTGATAGTACAGACCTAAGACTATATTCCCCAATCAGTGTGGAATGCCAAAGGAGATGACTGTCTCTGAGCAAAAAGAACCAGCTAGGGCTGTCCCACCTTTTGAGCTTGGAGTAGTTCCTATGAGTCATTTTACTGTATTAAAAATAATGAGATTCAGGTGCCAATAGAAGAGAATTTAAATTAATGTGGTAAGAGGCACAGGTGATCAATAGGAGATGGCATTTATTCAGGATTTCTTAAAGAATCTATGTTTAATGTGACTGAACTGTCTTGTGTGTGACCTTTTTGTTTAAACCGTCTGGGTATTCCTAGAATAAAAATTTTTAAAAAAGGGCAAATATGATGCCCTTTTTAAAAGGAGCTAAGCTGTACTCTCTGAGACTACAGCTGATCAGGTCTGATTTCTTTATTGTACAAACTTTGAGAAATTCTTTATTATTAAAAAAGAATTAACATGTAGATGGATAAACAGGTATTTTGATGAGAAGTCTGCTTGTCTCTGTAAATGGAAAATAAGGACTTGCAGATCCTCCAGATTTCTTCGAAAACAGAGAACATGTAGATAAAAATCTACATGGGAACATGTGGTCATCAGAAGGTCATTATAATTACAGAAGTCTTTGAAAATAATGGTTCTTGGATCAAAGGCTGTTAAAATTAATGGTGTCATGAGATAAAAGGGGAAGGATGTTTTGTAGATTTTCAATTGATTAAAACAGGTCCCTTCAACTGGGACTGGATTCCGAGAAGGCCGTATTCATGAATGATTGGGGTGGGAAGAAGCTGTGAGGCAGAGGTATGAGACTGACTGTTGTTGTTGTTGTTGTTGTTTTTTAATTTATTTTTATTTTCAGGTTAACTGAACTAGCTGCAGAGAATAGCTGACAAAAGTGAATGGGCACCAAGATAGCTGATGACATTCATTGTAGAGTAATGAATGAGGAACAGAGTTAGAAGGATAATCCTGCGGCTGTGCATATAGTGATAGGCTACTAATGAAGTATTTCTATTCCAGAAAGAGATGTTGGATTTGTCACTGATAGTTCTCTCAAAATGTCACCTTAGTACTCTGCAGGAGTGAAAAGGGTAAATGAAATGTCAGGTGTTACTGAAGAAGTAGTAGAGAATAACACAGAACATGACACTGAGTATATTTCTTGTGTGTCTGTTCTGAATTTTGTGTGGGGTTCAGCTTGCCTTGTCTTAGAAAGGATGTACCATAAGTAAAAAGGAAAAGGGTAGTAAAGTGTTAAGAGGAATAATCCAGTTATCTATAGGGACAGCTAATTGAAAAATAAACAACAAAAAAAACCCTGAGGGAGAATATGATAGAGACTTATAAAATAAAAAAAATGAAATTAGAAGATTCTCGATTAGAAATGATTTAATAATTCTCTAATTCTAAATCTATCACAACTGCCCTCTAAAACTTCTGCTGAAATTGTGAAGGTCGCTGCCACAAAATGCTGTGGGAGAAGAGAAGGTTCAAAAAGAGAACAATTTCAAAAGGGAGTTAAACGGATTTGCAAAGGGCAGGTGTCGGGTGGCTATTACAGCTAGTGGTTCAGGAAGACCTTTGCTGTCAGGTTCTGAGACGGTTTTCTGGGAAAACTACTGGGCACATGTCTAACTCCCACTTGCCCATCTATCAGTTTTTGCTGTTAGTAAGATACTTCACCAGTTGGGCCTTTGCTCTCATCCAGTATGGCAGTTTTTACTGTTTATGTGGAGTGCATTTTTTTTTTAATGGAGAGGGACACGAACTAGCAGAATAATTTATCTGTGTTTGTAGTGCGTTGTGTTATTTGATGTTTCTGAATAAATTACACTAGGAAAAACAGCCTGGATAAATCTCTAGAGGATGTTATGAAGCTTTGTGATAACGTGAGTTAAATGCAGGGAATTGAATCTCAGTTTCTGGCCTTTGCATGTCACTCAGCGATCGTGAGAATCTGACGTAGAAAACTCCAAGTCTTCTAAGAAAATGCCATCTGATAGATTCATCCCCTGAGTGATGCATCAGTCATGAGACGATCAGAGTGGCAGGAATTAATCTTGAAATATATCTGGGAAGGTCTAGTGGTTAGATAAATAGTTTCGGAGAATATGATTAAAGAAACAAGTAACAGGTGAATTCCCTACTGTTGTCCTTAGGCATGTCTAAGTTAGAAACATTCTTGTTGTGTCTTGCTATGCCTTATTCTAAGGACAGTAGATATATTGCTGTGCATCTTTCAGAATCAGAGAATCTTCATGTGTTTTAATGTAATGGGGAAACGGCAGGAGTGCTGGCAGTTTGCTTTTTGTCTGGTGTTAATTTTTGTGCCATACATTATTACCTTCATCTTCTTTCTCGCAATGAAGGACTTGGAAAATTTATTTGACAGCTGCTAATTTGGGTTTGAGCCTCAGTAACCAGCATAAAAGACACATTTTGTTTTCTGGTTCTTGAAATGTAAAACAATTAAGTGGTTATTTATATCATTACTGCATAATAATTTGGTTTTGCATTTCCATTAGTCCACTTCCTTCTTTCATAGTTCTCAGTGTTAATTTTTCATTTATTTCAGCCTTGTTTCTTTGCCTGCTCATTTTTATCTATGTCGCAATGCTCAAGCTTTATCAGTTTTTATCCTTCAACTTCAGCAACCATAATCAGGTGAAGTAGAACATACTGTAAAATGTCATTTTCTACTTACCTTTTTGCTTGCTGGAAAAGAAAAATACTGGGATGTCTGTCAAGCTGCTGCCCTACTTCTAGCAGCATCCAGAGGGAGGGTTGGGGAAGAGGATAACCCCAGGGCAGATTGGGGTGATGCTTCCTCTGAGGGCTTTCAGAGCTTTCTGCCTCTTCCAGTTTAGGGATTCCAAGAGCTGGAGATGACTTGTGTGTTTAATAACCCTGAATCCATGAATTTTCATGGACTTGGCCAGCCTTCCTGTAGTGGCAAGGATTCAACAGTGGAAGAACAGCTTCTGCTTGTTTGGAGCCTAATGAGGGGAGGAGAATCGGGGTTATGGCACCTGTTGTTCATTTTGTTCAAAGATTTTTTTAATGCAAAACAGTGTTGGAAACAGAATTCAGGTTGTTTTTAAAGGAAATACCCTCCTCTTGGACTGAAGAGTCAGACTCTTCTTTTCTGTGCTGTTGTGGGCCCTGTTTGGTTTAGTTCGTTTCCTCACAGGGGCCGGCGGGGATGAGGCCTGGGCTGTGGGCGCTGCCTCTGCAGGGAGCAGCTTGGGCACAGGCCTGACAAGTGCAGACTTTTGAACCTCACGTGTCAAAGTCAGCCTGAAACCCAGAACTTCACCCACGGCCTGACCACTATTATAAAAGTCTGGCTAAAAGTACATTCAGCTTGGTACTTTGTCGTTCTGAGGACATAAGAACGAAGAAAGTCTTTTTTGAGTAATTGTGGTAGGGAGGTAAATAAATGCAGGCCATAACCTCCCTTCTGTTTTCCTTTAAACTGTTTAGAATCAAGAGGTTTTATTGATATCTGTTAGCTTTTCAGTGTTTAAGGGCTTGAATCTTTAGTAGAACTGTGTTGTGGAGTGTTGTTGGAATTACAAAATGAAACTGCAAAATTTTCTTTAAATACTTTGTAATCTTGAGGGTCTGATGAATCCTGTTTTGCTTTTCCTGAATCGTAAATTCAGAAGTCAGAACCCTTGTCTTAGCCCTTTCTACAGATTTTTTTTTAATGAAGAATTTCAAATATTTGTATCCTAAAGACTTCAAACGTTTCATTGTAGATTAGGCATTTTAATTATCTGAACTAAATGGAAATTGGCAGAAATGGTTGTGTAAACTAGTATCCTGCCAAGATTAGACCAAAAAAATCAATGGAATTGAAGTCATAACTCAAAAAAAAGCTTACATTTTTTTCATGTATTTTAAGTAATCTGAGAAATTTAAGCTGCTACTTGTAATATTTATTGATACCTACTTTTTTTCAGGTCAGTATAGTTAATATTTCTTTAATCCAGAGTAAATGAGGCAAGGATGTGCCGCACAAACCGTGGCTGACAGACGTTTTGGTCAGTGTGATACCAACACAAAATTCTGGCTTTATGTGATCCCAGGTTTTCCCTGGCACTCATACAGAATAGCAAGTCTCACTTTAGGTCTGACTTATGCGGAGCCATGTGGTTGTCACTGCAGTGTCATCTTCCCAGAGAAGGTTTGCCACCTGGTCTCTGGGTTGAACCTCGTTCTCTGGCTCCTGTGTGTTTGTCCTGAGCAGGTGAGTCCCCATGGAAGCTGCAGGGAACTGTTTACATGAGTTCTGCACTAATTTTTGATACACGAGGGCTTAGTTAGCTCCATTTTAGTTCCAGTTGTATCTGACTTGGCCTAGTTCCAGTTCATGAGGTGGACAGCTGGTTTTTGTGTGGAACCCAGAACGAGAGCAGCTCAGGTTTCCTGCTCTGCTCGAGAGGTGAAGCAGCTTCTGCACTAGCCAGGTGTGGGTGCACCATAGTTGTGTGTGTTCAGCATTGGTAAAAATAAATTGATAACTCTGATTTGTGTTTCTATGGTGCAGTTAACCCAAAATCCAGATAAAATGCTTACGGCTAGTTATGGACCATAAGTCAGTTTATCTATAAACCTTTTTTTAAAAAAAATCTTGTTTTTAATCAACACTGTAAAGTTTAAATTATACATAAATGTTTGTTTTTCCATTGCAAGGTTACATAATACTATATTCTCTCCTGAGTTATACTGAAAAGTGCTAGAATCTTTAGAAATTGTTAGCAAACAGCATTAAGGTAAAAAATCAGTCTTCATTTACTCATGGAGTGAAAATTTGCTCAAGTAATCCTAGGCAGTAAACCTGTTATAACTTTTATAGTATTTTAATTTGCTGACAACAGTCAGTTGACAAGGCATAAAAGATGCCTATTTTGCTGAAATGTTGCAGTGCTCCTATGACTCATTCTAGAGCCTGGATGTGTTGTGTAACGGTACTTATTTTGAGATTGTATTATAACTGCATGTTGTCATGGAAGCGAGTCTGCAGAGCTTCCAGTGTTTCTGTGGTGTAAGAATGAATAAAATCAGATGAGGCACCTAGCTAGTAATTGCATGGTAAAGATTTGAGCCTTAGCTTTGAGCAATGAAAAGGCAAAGCATCTGGATAGCAATATAAAGCTATCAGAACTGTAGTGAAAGTAATAGGGTATGTTTGGGAAGAATTCAGCAAGTGTAAAGAGAGATAAAATGCTAATGCCACTTATGTGTGTGAAGCCTTTTGTAAATGAAGTAAGGAGTGCCTTTAGTGTAAAGCTGCATTATGCATAAATGAGGTCATTAATTTTCCAAAATTTTCTGACATTTGCATGCTGAAAAAGCTAATGGATTTTAATTAATGGGTTGCTATAGTTGGCTTTTCTTGTGTGGTTTTCTGTTTGCTGTTCATTAATGTGAGGCAAATGACTTTCTGCTCATGCTCAGTGTTTTAGGGCAAATTTGTTTATTTTTGTAAAGAGATTTTGGACAGATAATAATAGGTTGCTCACAGAATAATACAATTGTCAATAAAATAATAAATGGCTTAAAACGGAAAGCTCTAGCTTGGATTCACTGACTTTCTTCACATCACTTAATTACTCCTTAAGGACTTCGGGGGTAGTGGGTTGTTATAGGTAAGTGAACCTGAATGTTTCTTATGCTAAAGAAAAAACAGATGGTGCTTTAGATAAGATGAAGTTAATATGCATCACTTTCATATTTTATGAATAATGCTTCTCTTAGATTTATTCAATTAAAAAAAATCCCCAACCAAAAAAGTTTTGGAGCAATGTAGTGGGGTAATTTTGAGAGTTAACTGACACATTTCTAGTATTGAGAGAGATCACTTGCTACTATCAGAGCGAGATAGATATAGGTCATCTTTGCTATTTGAATGAATTATAAAGAACAAAATAAGCATGAGGAGGATTTAATTATTCCCTGAATAATTTAGGATTGATTGGAAATTATGTGTTCGGAGAGCTTATAAGTGTGGTATCTATTAAAGCACGTAAACAATAACCAGCTTTTATTGTTGTATTCTGATTTAATAGTGTTCTCAGGAGTGAAGTCTGTTACATCTCAGTTTCATATCACAGCATACCCTTTCTGCCATGAATTTAAAAAACTAAAATATTGATACCCTAAAGCTGCCATTATTTTTCTATAATAAAGTCTTAGAACACATTTTCTCATTGCCTGGCCTCTTGCTGATGATGAAACCCTGCTTAGGCCTTTTTGTGGACTCTTTAGCATTATAATGAAAGCTACTATTCTTAAGGTTGATGTTATTTAAATGAAGTTTTCTAAATGAAGTTTTCTAGACCTTGTTTTAAGTTGCAAATTAAATGCATTAAATTCATTCTCAATAGCACTTAAGAACCTAAATGAGGAGCCTTGCAATTCTGTTTTGAGCTTAGAGTGCTGGGTTGCTTGGTGAATACAGATGACCTGCTGCATAGGGTTCAGAGTTGGACATTCATTTAGTATTTGAAAAACAAAAGTCACAAATTACCTCTATTCAAAACATTATTAACTATGTGTAAGTTTTGTGTATTAGGGATTTGGAATATGACTGAGATTCATTGAAGCAATCCCTGAGAGATTTGGCAGGACAAATAAATCTGAGCTAAGTGCATCTTTCTGAATGACTGACATGAGACGTGGACAGTGGTGGTCTCCTTTATGTGAAACATTGTCTGTGATGTTAAGTCAAGTCTACAAAGGTCTGGTTTTAGGTCCTGACAGAGAGAGGAGAAGTTGTTTGCTGAGATTATTGTTCGTATTTGCATGAGGTTCTTAGCACCTGAAAGTGTTACTTGTCAAGCAACCACTGGATACTGTGGGAGAGTGCTGGCAATTAGTTTTGTAGTTCCAGGTTCCTCATTTCTGCTTTGTGGGTGTCCATTTATCTCATACGCAAGACTCTATTTTCTCTGCACAGTAGAACTTCATCCTACAAACTGCTTGTCAGCCCGTCTTATTCTATATTATTATTATTATATTTTTATATATTTTTCTTTTCTGCATTAAAAATTGCTTACGAGGCCTCAGCAAGTACGAGTCTTTCTGTCACTGCCTTTGCTGCTTTACTTCTGCTTGGGTAATTATGGTGCAAATTGTTCCTCACTGGATTGTTTTTGTAGTTGAAGATTGCAATAAAGAATTGACAGTAAATAAATTGCTTATTTGTCTCTAAATCAGTTCAGATCATCGTTACCATCTGTGATTTTACGGATATTCTGCTGTCACTGCTTTTTCCTTTCAATGCTATTTATGTATGTTTTAAGTTAGGAGTTTTAAGTTCATTTGAGTTCATTGTAAAATACTGTGGGGCCTGAGGAGGAAACTAGGTTAGAGAATCAATTTGTTGACTGAGTTAAAAAAAAAAACAAACCACCAGATAACCCCTATGGTTTAGTCGTATCTGGCATGCTAGCTGTGTGTCTTTAAAATAGAGTGCTCGTATAGATACAATTTTCAAAAGCCATGGTTTACTCTGGAAAAAAGTGAGATCTAAAGTAAAGTCACAGGCCTTCAGACTAGTCCTTTTAATCTACCAGGGCTGGGTGTGTAGCATTTCCATTTCTGGGATCCAGAAAAACTTTCATATCTTTGTTACAGTACTTACCTGAACTGATGTTACAGCTCCAAGATGACTTGTCTGTCCTCAAAATCTCAGTAACACCATTTTGTACTGACATACCCATCTTCATGTAGACACACCCTGACTGGCTTCAGGCTCAGCTTCGTTTCTGCATTCTGTCCAAACTCTCCTTGGGGAGACCTGGATAGCATCCAGGTGGAGATTTGGGTATTTTTATTCCTTCTTCCTTAGGAGACCATAGGAATCAGTCTTTGCTCCACCATGGTATGGAGCAGGGAGAGCCCTTAAAGGGGGGTGGCAGAAACCCAAATCTGAAGTCAAAAGTTCTTCATCCTTAATCAGTGCAGAATGATAGGGAGGTTTAATTGTAACCACCCATGGGTTGAGGCCATCATAATTAAGCTTATCATTTACCCTAGCCAATCTTTCTTAAAGTTTTTAGTTTGTGGTAAATCAATTTATTTTTGTTGAAAACCAGGATGGAGTATGTTGACTTGGATAGGGGAATCTAACACCCCCATGACAAGTACGTGGTACAAATGCAGTTACAAAGTTATAAGCAGGAGTGGTTAGAAAGCTGGAAAAGTGCATGTATTTTATTTTTTTTTTTAACCTACTGTGTATGAAATAGATATGGTATTCATTTCAAAACTGGAGAGGTGCTGTACTAACATGCTGAGCAAGTTGGACAGGTGAATTTGAGTTCATTGGGTGGGAAGTGTATTTTATTGATAGGAGAAAACCTCTCTCACATGAAAGAAATAACAAACCTGTAGAGGGAAGATCTTTAATACAAGTCATACTTAATGGTATAGTGTTAATTCTACTCTCTCTCTTGTATAGTGTTAATTGTACTCTCTCTTTTTTGGTGGTTCTGCTACCCATGCTCTGCGTTCGGCATACGTTACCCTCTAGACTAGCTTATCAACGATGGCAGTACTCTCGCCTGGGTAGAATTGAGCCTTGTGTCTTTGCAGTTCTCAAAATTCAGATACGTGCAGCATATTAGCATGTTTGATTGTGTTACACGCTGTTGTGATATATGGACGTTGTTTGGAATTTCAAGTCAATACTTGAATGATTGCTTATGTTCAGATAGTTCTACACTTTTTTAGCTCTTGTGAAACTGGGTAATTTTTTGATTCCTGTGAAACACTGTTTTGGTAGTAGGGAAATACTTGTGGTACGTTTTATTTCCACGTCCCTTTGATGCTACATTTTGTTTACAGTCCTGGAGAAATACACTCAGGAGAAATATGCATGTGTTTATTGCTTAGCAGCTGAAGTCACTGCCTGTGGTACTAAGGACCTGCACATGTGACAGGTGACACTGGCTTAGGGAGGAGTATGGCAGAGATGGGACATCAATGTTAATGCTAACTGTGTGCTCTGGTTTAGATGCTCTGGGCAGCATACAGCTAATACAGATGATGACTGAGGATGGATGGTAGTTGTGCTTTACTCTTACTACTGTTAGACTCCACCAAACAGCCTATAAATCCCTGAAGGTATGTTTAGATGAGTATTGACTTTTGTGGTTTTGAGGAAGATGGATACAAAGTTCTTAAAATAGCAGGCTTCGCTAGTGAAATGTCCTGTGGCATTCTAGGATGTAGTTCAGAGAAAAGATATAAAACTACATTGCCAGACCTTAAATTATATATCTCTAGAAAGAAAATATGCCATTTGTCTTCAGCTTTGTCATTCTCTATTGAATCAAAATTGTTTCTTCCTACCACTTTTAAATTTTTGTTCGCTTTGGAAGATATTTTATTTCCTACTTTCAAGAAAAGGTAATGAATATGGGCTTGTTTTCCTCAGTCAAGTCATATTAACAGAAGTTGATGATTTTGTGGTATCTGCTTGAAGGCAATGGAAGGGGTTAAGTACAAAATTATTTTGGGAGGATTCTCTTAGCTATTAGAATTCTTTTTGAAGTAATGAAAGTTGGTTATTGAAGCTTTAAAAAAGACCTTTGCAGTAGGCAATGCTGGTCAAATATTAGTACTATTTTCCCTTTCCGTGGGTATTGAGTGGGTGTTACAGAATGTGGAAGAAAATGATTCTTGAAGAAACACTACTTGTAAAAATATTCCTGGCACTTTAACAGATTGCTGCAAAGAAGTATGCACAGCACATTTGATGTAGTAATTTAAAAGAATGAAATATCAATGATTCAGCTTTGTGTTAGCAACAAATTGTTCAGAGTTTGTGTGTAATATGAAAGCACAACTTGATCCTGAACCCCCTCTGGTTATGAAAAATCACTTAGCACTTGGTATTAGAGTGGAGCAGTTCATGCTAGTAATTAATACAGTCTGCAGAGAACACTTGTGAGTTCAGGCTTTCTGCAGTCAAAAGACGATTTGACAAACCTTTGCCGCTTTAGTTACAGAACTGCTTTTTCTTGCTTTGAATTATGCAAATGTCCCCACTGTATCGCCAGATCTCTTTTTTCTCTACCAGTAGGACTGCAAGGCAGGCTCTGCCTTAACTCAGATGTGCAAATCTATTTTGGCAGAATGATCCCCCTGACTTTCAAATATCTGATTAATCTCTTTTAATATCATGGTTCTTGCCTTCTCTACTTGCATTTTTCCTTCTTCTTTTTTTTTGCTGTTGTCTGTTTTCATTTTGTTTACACCGTGATTGTTCTAGATAAGCCTTACTATGCTTTGATTATATATTCCTTCCCTCTTCTTCCCATGTTTTTTGACCAAGATGCTATATTCACTTTCCATACTTGCATAACACTGAATTTCAATATGGCCTAAGCTTTTTGACTGGAGATTGCCCTGGCACACCGTGCAGCCCTGGATGAGTTAGGTGTTCTGCCTGTACATCCTGTTCTTTGGCTGTGTTTTGGTGCTTGGACTATTGCTCTTGGAGCTACAAGTGCCTTCTAGGTTTTGTTTTCCTTTAATTATTGATAACTCATTGAAATCTTCTCAGGGACCAAAGGCGCATGAGGACTTCCAGAAAAAAACCTTGTCGTTACCAGTTATCTGCTACATCATCTTCATTTTTTTGCTACTGAAGTCAGCACGGCTGAAAGCACACTGGAGAGATGTGAATTCCTTTGTCTCATCTTTTGCCTTGTGTCTTTCTCTTTCTTCTTTGGAGGAGAATATAGGAAGCCAGACACCAGGTTTCCGAAAATATGGTATCCAGCACCTCCTTCCCTTGCCCTCCCTTTCTCAAAGCTGATTCTCTTTTTAATCAAGAGGCTACTTGGTCTGTGTTTTCAAAAAAGTTGATACCTCCAGGAACAAGGTGTTCCTTCCAAATCTGGATTGCATATTTTGGGTTTTATTATGTATGCAAGAGAAAAGCCTTATGCCCTAAACTTCTTCCTTTTTACATGTTGGTAAGTAGACAATGTCGTGCTGGGTAGAAACTAGAGAGTACTGATACGCAAGTAAAATGGGTGTTACGAATGCAACGTGATAATCCTCATGCAATCTTGATAACATCTCTGGAAAAAAATGTTTGTTTGTGGTCTACAAAAGTAGCCATTTGGCACACTGTTGCCAAAGAGGATAGTGATACAGAAGCTTATACGCAAGACCCAGCCTCAGTTTGCATAATCCTGCAGGCTGGGGAACGTGTCTCAGAGTTGCTCAGTATTAATGCATCTGTGGAAATTTCTCAAAGGAGAAAAAGTTAGTTCAAAACCAGCACATCACAGCTGTTTACCTATATGCGCATTCACAACATGCTTATCTTCCTCTCTGCCTTTGCCCTTCAATAACAAGATCTAGAGATTCTTGAGTTGTCTAGAACAGAACAACCCGGGTGCATCTGCCCGTATGTTTTAGTGGGGCACAGTCCTCCAGCTCCCTGATACTTCAAAGGCAGAAGACATACCTACCACACACATGTGCAAGTCTGCAAACGTTTGTATGACCAGCACATTTCCAACTTCCTGTCACTGGCCAGAATCCTTTCTGTCTCTGCATTTATAAATACTGCATTAATGATATGTTATGCAGCTCTTGATTACATCCATTCTGGGTAGATGAGACATGGCAGCTCTTGGTGATTAGAGGAGCATCTGTCAGTTCCTATTTATGTCTTAATATCCATGCTATAAATAACTGGAAATGTTTGTACTTAGGTCTGTATTTCTAGGTTTTTATTCTGTGTGTAAAAATTATGCTGACTCATACTAATTAAATATTCAGATTTGTTGTAGGAAAGTGGGAGGGAGAATAACCAGGTTTTAATGCCATGAACTGACGAAATCTCTCCATTTTATCCAAATACAGTACAGCTGACCTAACCAAGCTTTGTTTCCTATGGGCTGGTGTGCTTCATTCTTATCATACCCAGCACCAGGTATTCAGATTAACAGCATATTCCTAGAACAGAGCCATGGGGCAAGAGGCAGATGGTGTGTGCTGCGGCTGGTCCAGAGCTGTGCACGTGCTGGTTGTGTGTCTGCTGTCGAGAAGACTTGAGTCTGCTGTTTCCTTCTGTGAGGCTAGGAATATAGGTGTCTCTCTGTAGCTGTTGATTTTCATGTAGACTCTGGGAAATTTTTGATCCTTACCTCTTTTTAGGATGATTGGTAAAGTTAAATATTCAACAGCATGATTAAATCAAACTAGCTCCTCATTGTGTACTTTTTTTGGGGGAGAGGCATAGGAGTTGTCTTGGAGCTTTTTTTTTTTGCGAATATTGGGGTAAAAATGTAATACAGAGATTGTGCATCCATGGCATTAAAAACTGAATGAATAAAATAATAAAGAACTTAGGTTCATTTAAATGTCTAAATTTTACTTTTTTTTTTTTAGCTTTTCATTTAAGCCATGTGCACCTTAAAATTGTGGTCTCACAGTGCTGCTGTATTTCATGGAAATGCAACTCTTAAAATTATTAAAACAAAGTAATTCTTGTTATGGTCTGAACAAATTTGTTTTCTTTGATGGAAGTTTAATGTTGAAATCTTGTACAATGTATCTGCCCATTCACATTTCACATACTTTTCATCAAAACGTTCTTTAAGCCTCCATAAAGTGTTCAGAAAAGTAGAGGAATTGATATAGTTTAAAATTTTCTAGATGTAAACCTTGGAGAAGTTTTGAGGTGGTAAAATATAACAAAATTTAGGGATAGTAGGAGTTTATGGAAGAAAGAAAGAAAATAACCTTTCATAGCTCCTTTTTAATGAAGTCAGATGATTTTTGCCTTCTATTCAATAATTTGTGCATTGCATTGATTATTTATGCCCAGCAAATTGACTGTTGTGTGGTGGTTCAATGGTGCTGTTTAAATAGAGTGAGAGAGTACACAACATGCAGTACTAGCTAAAACAGCATTTTGTGTTTCTTCCTATGACCATAATCTAGAAAACAATCCTATTTTGAACGTTCTCAGGGAGCAATATTTTCATTTATTTTTCCTCCGTTTTTTTGGCAAAAAGGACTGTTTGTGTTGCTAGTTTCATGACTACTCACTGTCACGACTACAAATACTGTGGTGCTACAAATGACGGTGAAATGGGAACGCTAAAGCTCACTCATTTAACAAGGAGCCCGAAAATGGAAATACGTCAAAATCTTCATATGCAGCCAAAGCAGCCTTTTCGGCATCAGCAGCAGGCGCTGGGCTTTCATACGTCTTTTAGTTCATCCACGTTGCCAGTGTCTTCCAAACACAGAGGAAAATTTATAAACCTACGCGACAGTGTAAAAAAGAGTCCTACAAAAAGCACAGCAAAAGTAAAAGCTGCTAGCGGTTGGGTGTCTGATGGCTCATGTTCTAATTGTTCTTTAGAAAAGGTATGTATTGCACTAGGTATTTATAAATGTGCATTTTTGGTGCAAACTGTAGAAAGTGTGTCACGTTTTTTCTTTCTGTAGCTTTATCTCTGCTATTTCTATAGACTTTATGTTACTTAATCTTCTTTTGTATTTTATCGCTTGAAATCGAAGTAGTGATGATTGAAATTGGGCTGGCAAAGCAATACTTCTGTTCAGTGTTTTCCCATTAAGACTGTTGCAGTGTGTACAGCGTAGGGTTTTTCCAGTAATTTCTTGAAAGTGGTGAAAGTCTGGCTTGCTTGACTTTTGTGGTCCAAAATATGTCTTTTAGTACCTGACAAATAGCAGCATTATGGAATTTACTGGTTTAGTTTATCTTCTTTGGGATGTGTATGGTGCTTTGATGATTTCAGGTTAGTTGGTATTTCCTCACAGAAGGAGTTACTCTGTGTGTTGGTTAAATGTGAGAAAATGGGTGTGATCTTCCTTTTCACAACATCTGGACTTAGTGTTAGATTTAGGGGCACTCTTTTTAATTCATCACTTAAAGGTATTATTATCTTAGCTTTTTTTAAACATACCACTTAAAATTAACCAATAATTTTTGTTTAGAAGTATTAGAAAGTCTGTCCTTACACTTTAAAAAGTAATTACTTGACATTTATTGTACTGTTGTAACAGAATGGCTTTTCATCGTAGATATTAGCACCTACAGTGTTATTTAAGCTGATAGATTCTGTTAAAGTGAGTTACTGTTCAGGTCATGCACCTTTACCAGCTATATATAATAGTTTATCATACTTCAGTGCTTTAATTTATACATGCTCAAAACAAGGTTTTTAGTTGGCCTGTTGTTGTCTTTGTAGTTTAAATTTGTGTCCATTAAAACCAGAATTATTAAATGTTGTAGTTGGAGACATATTAATTTAAAACTATTTTGAGGATAAATTTTTGTCTTTCAGAATACTTTTGCGTATTAATTTGGAGAATTCCTGAAAATTACAAAGGTTTCTTGAAAATTCCTGAGAAACAGAGTATTGAAAGCGAAACCCTGAGCTACTGGAGCCTAATCAGCTGCTCTTGCAGATACCTGTATCATATAATAATTTGCAGACTGATTATGTGCCATACTAAAATAAAATCAGCATTCTTATATTATAGCGATGTTCCAGGTCTTCTTGCTCTGAGGGTTAGGAATCTTTGAATTTCTTGCATTGTCCTTCCTTGTGGTAGCCATAGTGCCTACTTCAGTTCACTGTATTCCATGAAACATTGAAGTGAAGACAGTCTTACCTTCACTTGGATTTTACATCCTTTGAAGGTGGTTGCCAGTGTTGTCACATCCTTCCTCACCCACGTTGTGGTGGAGGAGACTCAACAGGAACATTGCCAAGACACTTGGAGGAGCAGGGAGCAGACTGTAAGAATCAGTGGGTATTAAACCATCAGCACAAAGGGAAAATACAATGACAGTACTGATAGCTTATCAGACTGGAACCTGAAAGAATTAGAGAACTTTGAACAATGTCAGTTTTAAAATAATAAGGATAAAAATTGGAAGCGGTTGGGAGGGTTCTTGAAACATTTGGGAATGAGAAGGCTGGGCAGAGAAGAGAGTTAAGAACTGAGAAAAGGAAGGAAGCAGGAAAATAAAGCTGCCATTTGTTGCAGAGAGGGATGCAGATTGTTTGGCCCATAAGGAAATGAACTATGACTGTGTCAGTTATTTTGTTAAGTCAAAGGGCAGGGGAGTGTGGTCAGTATCTAAGAATAGCTTCGATTTGTTTTTAACCTTCTCTTATTGCAGGAGTTGTAACTGCAAAGCTGGAATTTTTCTGACCTGCTGGCGGTCAGCCTGTCAGCCTTAATGTTGTGTTATATTTTGATCTGTAATATGTGTATATCTGAAATTTTGGTTAACAGGATT
>VYZM01000248.1:889483-940434 GCA_013398915.1 Dromas ardeola | reverse complement strand
GTGATTCCGTGATTCCGTGAAGGAGGAGGTGTGGAAATGGAGACCAAGAGGCAGCTTTGATGGAGCTTGCTCTTCAAGGGCGATGCTCGTTGGCTTCCACGGTTTCTCTGCACCTCCTGGGGCATTTCTGTGGTCTCTGCAGCAGCGGCAAGGCTCCCACTGCTGCAAAGCTGAGCCCTTTTCCCCCCCTGTTTGCACAGAACAGTAACTCCTCACCAAGTTCCTTGGTTACTGCAGGTCCTGTTTTCTTGGCTGCTGACGTTTCTCTACCTATGGGGAGGTTTAGACTGGATATTAGGAAAAATTTCTTCACCAAAAGGGTCGTCAAACATTGTAACAGGCTGCCCAGGGACATGGTGGAAGCACCATTCTTGGAGGTATTTAAAAGATGGGTAGATGTGGTGCTGAGGGACATGGTTTAGTGGTGGTTTTGTCAGTGTTAGGTTGATGGTTGGACTTGATGATCTTAAAAGTCCATTCCAACCTAGGCAATTCTATGATTCTGTGATTCTATGTCCATCTTCCACTTTTAAGCCGTACACTGTCATACATAGAGGCTTTCACACATTCTCTGAGTATCTCTTTCTTTGTGTTCTCGTTTTCATCACCTCACGAATTGTTAAGTATTAATCAGGCTGTCCTTCAGAATTTGGGTATCTCAGATACAGCCCTAAGAGACTACAGAGAATCCAAGCAGTTGTTATTCAGGCTGCATATCAGTGAAGAGAAAAATTTAAAAAATCACCTCATAACATTCAGCTGCCAGCACTGAAAGGCTCTGAAAATGCTGCACGGTTTTCCCGCTTGTCTCACACACATGCTTTGGAGCTGCTCTGTGCTTCGTTTCATACGCAGGGTGAGGGAGGCCAGATGCCGTAAGGCTCAGTTTTGAACAAACTGGTATTTGAGAGCTGGTATGGGAGTAGAAAAGTGTCCGCTAATGAAAAAGTGATAAAATAGGTATTTCTGCAGGCGGTGTTCATAACCTAGGACATCTTCAAGACATGTGATGAAACATCGAAGCAGTGATCTGTTTACAAAAGCAAAGGATCTCTTTCGTAATAAAACTGTTGCCATTACTCACCAGCATGATACCTCCTGGTGGTCCGCTTGCTGGGAAAGCCTTGGGGAACCAAGGAGAAACTTGACCTTGTCAGGTAAAAGCCTTTGGGAGCTTGCTGTATCTTGAGGCCCATTTTTATACAGTCCTGCCATGCTCAGAGTTCAACATGCTTGGCCAGGAGCTTGGGGCGTTGTGGGAAGTAATGATACAAGTACCTTCTAAATGACATCGTGTCACATTGCTTGCATACTATTTACATATTGCTAATATCTGTGCTTTTAATACACGGGGGAAAAAAGATAAAGCTCAATTTTTTACTGGATAATGTATTTTTTCATAAACTGATAACATAGTTCATTGCTAAGTGTGTTTCTTTCTGAAATATTTTATTATTTTCTTTTTTGCATTTTCTGTTAGCAATAGGAGCTGTCGGCCACAGTAAGTCCTTAATAGTGTGCTTACACAGGAAGAAGCAGCCACTGGTCTGAAGTGCTACGAGCAAAATAGCCACAGATGAAAGCACTGAGAGTTGAAATGACTTTTCCAAGGTTACCCAGGAGGTCACTGGGCAAGCCAGCACTAGAGCTCAGCTCTTTCCCAGTGACAGTAGTCATCTCTTCCTTCTGTTGCTAAGTAGCGTTGACCAGAAACCTCCAGCACGATTGGATGGATCTCTTTTTCCAGACAGTTAAATGCAGGTCAGCAGTGTGCGCAACAGAAAGAAAATAACGGTGCTGTTTTTGGCCTGGTGGCTTTATGAGCTGCTAGACGTGTCTGTTTTCTCCACACTGCACTCAGCACTGATGAATGCCTTTTTGATTTTGCTTAGTAAAGGAAGAGCATGTCATGTATGGTAGCTTGGGTACAATAGCCTGACAGTGTAGGAGTGTAGGAGCTTGGAAAAAAATATGAAGGGCTACAATGAAAGTTAAGCTCTGCAGTATCTCTTTTGTGTATTTTTCTCTTATACTCCAGTTCAAAACATTACTCTGTTATCCAATAGCTGCCATGGCTAAAATAAGAAACATCCAAGGAAGAATAAATGTACAAGGTGCACCCTTGTTAATCTTCAAGTGTAAACAGCGTGTAATCACTCATACAACATGCAGAGGTCTCAAGAACGATGCTCACACCTTTCTTGTACTCAAAAAAAAATCAGGCTACTTTGGTCTTAAGCAGACCAGATTAGGATGAATGAATTTACTGTTTTAGCGACGTTTAACACGTATTTCTGGTTTTCTTCCCTGATCTGATTTCCCTTAGCAATAGTTCCATGCAAGCTCTCACTGAGAAGTCTTCTAATTTTGGCACAATCACCCGAAGCCCACAGGCAAGTTGGTCTATCATCCACTGAGTCAAATCCTATGTGTCAAACCTTGTTACAAGGCAAATCAGTATCTTCTCTCGACGTTTAGCCTTGAGTTTTATTTTCCCTGTACTTTAAAGTGTAGCTGTGTATGTACGGAAGTGATTTTCCTAAAGACTCTTCAGTCATTTCTCTGAGTCTACTGCTACTAGTATCGTATCTACTACATAGCTAAAATTAACACTAATCTCTTTTTTTTCACATTGCTCTACTATTCTCTGCATTTAACTTTTTAAACTATTATTCAGCTTCAATTCTGATGCACAAACCTACATATATAAATACAGTAAGCCTGTAACCAGCCTACATTAAAAATGACAATGTGCATCACATTGTACCGTCAGCAGTCTCTGGGAAGTAGTACATTATCTTCCTGATGCTCAGCTGGACCAGCACAGCAATGTCTGGTCCGTCACACACTTCCATCATGGTACTGTGCCGGTCCTGTCTGGCTCTGCACATTTCCAGCATCTGGAAAAGAACATAAAGCAAATTACAACAAATTTTACAGGTTGAAGTATTTGAAATGGAACAACTGTATGGTACGACGGATGATACTGAACAGAATCAAGCAGGAGTATTGCTGAAATACACAAAGAGATGTTCTTTTCCGTGTATCAATGTATGAAAATATGTAATGATAGTGTAATATATTGTAGAGTGAAATAAGAACTGATCAGATGCAAACAAACGTGCTTCAGCACAGTGATTTTCTTCCTCAAAATCCAGGATGTGCTTCACTGCAGCTATTGCTCAGAAGAAACCTTCCTACTCCTGACTTCTTAAGGGGCGAAATCCAGTTATTCCCCAACAGATAGCCTGTGAAAGATGCAAGCAATTAATCTCAGAAGACCTTGAGGCGTGACTGATAGGCTGAATTTGTGTTACATATTTTATACATACAGCACTTTATACATACAGCACTTGAGGCCTGAAGAAAATGAACCAAAATTCCACTGCATTTGGAGAGTGCTTCTCTGGGTTTATGTCAGACCTGCAGTTGTTGGTTGTCTGCTCTGCGTTGAGTCATTCTGGGTTCTGTCCTCCATCCCTGACAGAGATGGCACACCTGAACAACCTCAGGGGTTTCCATTTAAGATGTGCTCAGTGTGCCATAGAAGAGTCAGGACACCGCTTCTCGTCCCCACCTCTGCTTTCCATGGTGGCATCCTGGGCTTCTCCAGAAGCTGCGCAGGGCACAGTTCATCTCATGGATTTTACAGCTTTTCTGCAGGATGGGAATAAATATGCCCAAGAGGCACTGGTCTTTCTCTGCTGCCGGTAATGGGAGCCATGACAACCAGCTCAGCCGCAGACATCTGTATTCAATTAGACGAAGCCCAACTACCTGCTGGTACAGAGGCTTCCGTAGGACCGTGAAAAAGGGTTGAAACTGCTCGTGCTCATTTAATGCGTATTTGCTTCCGCTCCATTTTGGATGAGTTTCGGCCAGATTTCATGCTGTTTTACCTCAAAAGTCATTCCAATCATAGGAATGCGTCTGGACTAGAAGCGTTTTTTTCAGAAAATAACGTTGGATGGGAGTTTCTAGTGGTATAGATGTGGTAGTGGTTCAGTTTGATGCACAGCAAGGTTTGGGTTGCATGATCTTTTTATGGTATTTTTATCAGAACTGTCATCCACAGTGCATTGTGTAAGGTTTTCATCATTTTTCCCCTTCTCTTTTGTCAGTTTTCTTTATTTTCATATTACATTTATTATCTATCAGTGTATAAATTATTGGAAGCCCTGATAACAGAAGATTGAACATGTGAAATACTTTTGATGTCACAGATAAAAAGGTGCCTATACAATTATATTTTAACCTTATTTATTTATTTATTTATTTATCCAGTAATGTATCATTAAGTCTGATAACACATGTGTTTTACATCAGTTTGAATTTTACAGTTCTTCCATTTCCATCTTTCAAATGGAGGCAAGGTTTTGGAAGTTGCAGATTGCTTCCTTTTGTGTATGTGCAGCTGCTGAGAATCAGAAGTTTTTTTAGAAAGCTCACAAATATAGCTACTTATTTGGATTAGGGAGGGATGAACAGCTGAGCTGGAAATTGGAAGTATTATGCTAGTTTTGCTGAAGTAAGCTCAAATGCAGCAGTTTTTTTGTTTTGTTGCTTTTAGTAGTTGTATTGTGTTCTTTATAAGCTTCCTAGCAACTGCATCATCACACATGATGATGATATAAATTATGTTTTCGTATGAAATCTGTGATACTGTGTCTTGACAGCGTCATGCAAATGCAGGAGTGCTGAAGCCCAGGGACTAGTCAGGCAGGACCCCTCTCTAACAACTTGGATAAAATTTACTCTGACATACAGCTGAACAAGGTTTCAAGAAGGTCGCAGCTTTTGTTTATAGTTTCTAAATAAATACGTTTCACACATTCAGTTCTGTCCGGTGCACAGATATGGTGTTTCTCTGCATAACCCAGTTCTGGATTGCTAAAGTCTTTTGGTCCGTTTCAGATCTCTGTCAGGAAAAAAGTGAAGGGAGACAGTCCATGGAGGTCTGGAAGTCTTTTCCTCCTTCTTTGGAAGTTCAAGCTCCATCAATATGGAGAATGTCCTTGTGAAGACTGGCTTGTGAATACCACTCCACACCGAAGTCTGGCTGTCGGTGTGGCATGGAGCATAGTGTCACATACCCACACTGTGATGGGTTGGAAAGACACCACCTCATTTTCCAAGTGTATTATTGTCCCTACAAAGAAAGCAAAAACTCATTTTGAGCCCAGCTAATAGGAACAGGCTGAGACAGCTGGGGTTGTTCAGCCTGGAGAAGAGAAGGCTCAAGGGAGACCTTATAGCAGCTTTCCAGTGTCTGAAGGTGGCCTACAGGAAATCTGGAGAGGGACTTTTTACAAGGGCATGTAGTGATAGGATGAGGGGTAATGGCTTCAAACTGGAAGAGGGGAGATTTAGATTAGATATCGGGAAGAAATTTTTCACTATGAGCGCATGAGGCACTTGCCCAGGGAAGCTGTGGATGCCCCATCCCTGAAGCGTTCAAGGCCAGGCTGGATGGGGCTTTGAGCAACCAGGTCTAGTGGGAGGTGGCCCTGCCCATGGCAGGGGGGTTGGAAGTAGATGATCTTTAAGGTCCCTTCCAACCTAAGCCATACTATGATTCCATGACATTTGCTAATGCAGGCAAGCAGATACTCCTTAATAGGTTTAGCTTTTCCTGCACGCAATTCCTACTGTGAATGGATGTGTGGGGAACTTTGTTCCTGAAACCAGACTGCGTGGAGAAGTTCCAGGTAAGTCAAAGCAATGAAATCCTTTGCTCATCCCAGTCATTGCCACCTAAGAGCTGGGGGGAGTGGAAATGGCAGTAACTCCTCACTGAGGAAAGATGCTCTTCTGCCTCTGAGCAGAGAAAATGCTGCATTTGCCCCTCAGCCCCTCAGTACCACTGCCTCTGCTCCTCCTCACTGACAGACTTCATTTGTATGGTATCTCAGCACTGCTGTGTGGCTCTAACAAATGCTTATCAGCAAAGAATTTGCTTTAAAACTGTATAAACTCAGCAAACTCCAAGAGAATATTCCCAGTCAGGCACCACTGGCTGTTTACAGTTCATCAGTTAAAAGTATTTTATGTAACAGCAAGGGTTTGTTTGGGTTTTTTTGTCTTTCTCAGCTCCAGCAGCGGGCATGGGATGGCTACAGCAAGGTGGCCGCTGGGTCGTTGTGTAGCTCTGCCTAGCTCTGTAGGTTGGGGCAGACAGTGACAAGTCCAACCTTCTGGATGTTTCAGGAGCACCCCTTTGCTTTCCCACTGGCGTGGAGAGTTTTCCATTTGGAAAGCGGGTTGTGGGTCAGATGCCGAGGCCGGTGCGTCGTGCCCAGCTCTCCTGCCAAGGTGGTGACTCGCCGTACGTCCCAGCTCAAGTATGGAGAGCACGTGGGGTGGGCACCACACACGTGGATGCTGCCTGTGGTGTGGTTTTTGCCCTTCGCGGAGGCCTGCTGAGATCTGACCTTTGCACCATGCGGGGAGGTGGGAGGTCGGAGGCGTCCCACATAGCAGAGGGAACAGCTGCTCACCAACCTTCCCAGGCAGGTGGGGCGGCAGCGCCGGCAGCAATCCTTCCACCCCCTCCTCCAGCGCGCTGCTTAGATGAGCAGAGGATGACCTGGGGGTTGAAATCTGCTGCAGGAAAAAGCCTTACACAGCTTTTTTTTTTTTTTTCGTTCCTTAAAGGGAGGCAGGGATCAAGAGCGTGACTCTGCTCACATTTCAGGTCGTTCTGTCCTCCTTGGAGAGCATCTCCATGCACCATCTCTTCGTCAGGGTAGATTGAAAGGCACACATGTAGCCCCGCGTAGTACCTTTTTAATTCAGTGGATTCTTAACTTTTCGTAGTGCTTCAGTGTAATGTAAGCAATCGTAACTGTCTTAGGCTGTGGACTCCCCCCAGCCCAGCTGATGCAGGCTGACAGCGCTGCGGTGCCGCGCAGAGCACAGTGTCTCATATTCTGAAGCTCACAGCTCAGGTTGAGAGGAACCCCCGCCATCACCACGGACCCCTCATCCATGAGCTGGGGGTAGGGTGGGCAGGCTGCCCTCCGTTAGCTCTACATTTTGTCCCAACTAGAGCTGAGAAGAGCTGTGAAGTGATGGAGGAATCAGGAAATTGTTGCAAGGCTAACTACCACTGCTTGAATTCAGGTCCATGTTCCCATCTGTATTAGCTGGTTTGTTGCATAGTATAATTGTCAGATTCATCCAACTGACTTTCTTTGTACAGAATGAGTTCCCTCTGCCTTGAAGTAATGTGCAATATTTTATGCTCTTGCCTATTTTTTGTTCCAGTAAGGCACTAAACACTGTAAGGTGTAAACCTGCACAGGTTTGTTATTCCCATCAGCGAAGTCAGTTTACCCCTTTATATTGTTATATTCCAGTGTGTTATACTGAATATTTTTTTTAAGCCTCATAAAATACCAGTATAACAAAAGCGCTGTATCAGCATATTCTGTTTAGGTGAAAAAAAAATTCCCGTGCCGTTCATATCCTGCTAAAGATTATACATATCTATATGGGTTCTTTATCAAATTATAAAGCTAGTCATCTTAACATATATTCACTTACGGTCTGAAATAGTATGGGGGTTGTTTTATGCCACTTTGATTTTCATTGAATTTTTGTATGTATAAATATCAGAAAAAAAATTTTCATTGTTTGGTTCGGTATTTGGCAGAATCTTGTAAACGTTCAAACCCATGCTGTTTCCTGAAAGAAGCAAGTTAGCTGTTGGGCCTTTGACTCTGCTCCTCGCCTGTGCTGAATTGGGTAGCAGACCTCCTACTTGTGCTAAAACTGGCACTTTGCTACTAAATTCCTACTGGTATGACGGGGTGGAGCTCGAACAAGAGACAAGTCTGGCGGCCTGAGCCCTGCCTTCTGCTCTTTCATTGACACTGGCTGAAGAATTGTGGCAGATAACAGTATAAATGGAAATGTTTGTTTGTTTTCAGAGGCATACTGGCCAAAGGAAATGCAATCTATCTAGCTTGGTCCCGAGAAGTAGCAGTATGCTAAAAATGTCGGATGTATAAAATGAGGTTAAATATTTCACATATTTTAACGTAGAAAGATACAGTGTGAATTCTAGAAGAGTAATTAACCACGTGCTGTGAACGTAGCTGGTGTAACAAAGCCCTTACTTTCTGTAGTTTAAAGGTTGATATAAAAGGATCTTTGTTTCATAATGACATTAGTCTTGGTTTTCAGTGTTTCATACCATCCAGATCTAGCAGAAGAAAAAAAAATCAAATAAAATGTGAGAAGCTGAAGAGGAACTTGTGACATAATCGAGGAAATAACACTAAGCTTGGGAAATGGTTAACTAGTCTTGCTGGTAAAAAATGTATGCTAGAATTCGTGATAAAATGGGGGGGGGGGGCGACATATTTTAGTTCATAGCATCTCTGGATTTACAATTTAATATGTATCGTGTTTGAAGCATGTGTAGTGTAAGTACTGAGATGCTGTTAATTTCTTTGGGTAGCGACATGTTGATAGATGCTCGATTCTTAAGTAAACTGTGGCAGTGAATGATTTGATTCTTATATTTGCCTTAAAATCCATTGATTAAAAGTCACATTTTTAACACCCTGTGTATCTATAGAAATCTCTGTTAAATTTACTTCTATGAACCCTCATAAGCAGGTCTTTGAGAAACACTCTCTCTAGAGAAAATCCTGTTGATTTAAATCAAGGGCTTTTGAAAGGGGACTTGTCCCTAGCAGTTTTGGAGTTTTTTTTGTTTACAGCCTAGAAAAGGTGGCTAAAGATGAACAAAAGAGCCCTTCTGTGAAAAACATGTCGTGTTTTAACATCACTGTCAACCCAGTACCAGGTTAAGACTCTGGAGCGTTGGTCTTTCTTTAGCCAAAGCATCTATTAATATAGCTGCTTCTTGTAATGAAGAGGGAGGTCTGGAGGGCTCGGAGCGGAGTGACGGAGAGGGAGGGGATTTAGGACTAACAGGTGGTCCTGAGACGTGCTGCCCGACGCCGAGCTCACAGCCAGCACGCTCTCTGCGGGAATTCATGGGCTTTCCTCTCTTCGCCGGCATACGTGTGTCTCTTGTTCCCGGCGTAGCTGTGGAACCCTTTCAGCTATGGCAATAAGAAGGGACTTGAGCAAAACCATCAGGAGGATAGCACGGTTTTTTTACTGGTTTCCGAAATCGTTGACTGGTTCAAGGAGGAGGACAGTAAAACTTCTCTGGAAGTCTGCTGGTAAGTCTGCTACGATGTTTCTTAAGACCTTTTTTTTCCTGCTAAAAAGAAATTCAAAGGGAAAAATAATTTATTTCTGCTCAGCTGGTTAACTTTTCCAGGCCAGCATTGTTTGCATTTTTCCATTCTCTGAGGCTCATTAGGCAAAACTGTAAAAATATTTTGGAAATGCAATAGAAGGTTCATTAGGCTTGCTCAGATGAAAAATTCTCTTGCGGCTGGATAATTTATTCGTATTAATGTTCATGTCGGTGGTATTTGGTGTCTTGTTTTTGTAGACCTTGTTTCTCCCTTAGGTATGTATATGGGAGCTCTAGTACGACTCAGATACCTGCCAGAAAATTATTTGGAATTGCCTTAGTCTGTTAATTATCTAGAAGGCTGTGTAAAGACGGTATTGACTGCAAGACCTTAACTCATTGTTCCAGTGTTCGCACAAAGGGATGAGCAGCTTAGAGAGGGCTTGTGTTCAGCAGCGATGCAGTGTCCTTCGTTTCCATTTTATCAGCTGAGATGCAGCACTGCTCAGCTCCCCCGTCAGTGAAAGGCGTTGCTCCTAACGAGAACTCAGTGCTCTGATCTTTGTCCAGTCCTGGCAGAGAAGCGTTTGCGTCTCTCAGATTAACGTTCCCGTAAACCCCATGATAGCCCAAAGGCTGTTGTGTCCCTCTAGAGTGGTCTGTTCAAGCTGGTGCCGAGGTGTATTCTCGGGGGTGTTGGAGGAACGTGCAGTGCCGTAGCTTAGGAAGCTGACTTCATTCTGTTCTTCTTAAAGGACTAATTATACAAGACGAGCTTTCTTTTGAGGAGGGCCATTTTGACTGAAGTGGTGAACTTGTCAGTTCTGCAAGTATTTTAACATTAATACTAAATTTCCATTTGTATGGGATGGGATTTGGGTCAGTTCTGCAGATGAAGTATTTAGTGTGGTACTTCAGATAACAGATTTCTGAAGCTGAGAGGGGAAGGACAAGTTGGACCATCTGAAATCTGTCACAGAGACGTTGTTGGGCCGCATGTCTAAATGACATGTGACTTCTTCCCATGTGAAGGAGTGCACAGGTTTCAAACATCCAGAGGGAAATCCCAGCTCACTGAATTCTGTGGCAAAACTTTCCTTGACTAAATCTACAGCTTTAATTAACCTCTGTTTGAACATTGGAAATACCAAGTCCTTCTAATACATCAGATCACTCCTAAAGGAATGATCTGGCTTTGAAAGTAGTCTAAAAAGTATCAGTAAATGTTATTGAGAGCTTTAATTGGTAGCTGAGTTAACACACCTGTGAAAACATTTACATGCCGGTTATCTTTTCCCTCAGTACTACAAAAGAATAATTGCATCCATAACTTGTAACAAGAAACAATGTGAACTTTGCTTTAAAAATAATACTTTTTGTGGTTTTTCTCCCATCTCCCTCTTGACCTAGTGGTTTGAATAAGATTTGTCTTTCTACCCTCATTTTAATTTATGTATTAGCATCTCTTCTGAAATGAAGTTGTGAATAGTGTCAGAAGTGCCCTACACGTCATTTTCTACCTGTGGAGTGAGATGGTCATCACAAAATTGTGGTTTTGGTGGAAATGAGACATTTTAGCACAAGGTTGCATCCAAGCAGAAAAAAGGTCAGTGTGAAAATTCAACTCAAGCTTCTCATAACTTTACAGAAGCCAATTCATCGAGCACGTCTGTAATAAACTGGAAGCTGAAGCCCTGGTGCTCCTCTCACAGGGGAGGGGATGCTGCTCCTGTTTGCACGGACAATTCCTGTTTAGTCTTTACAAAGGGAGCAAGTGGTATGAAACCTTAGCCACACTGAAGTCCATGAACATTTTCTGCCTTTTTCTTGAGCGGCCAGAATTTTCCTTGGGTTCTTGAGGAATTACCAGATTACTCACATGCTTCCTTAACTCTGAAACACCGCACTTTGGTAACTCTTAACCAAGTTGCCCTTCTGTCCTTCTGAGAGAGTTCTCCAACACATAACCCTAGTCTGAGCAGTACTGACCATCTGGTTACCTTGGTACACAAAGAGATTTACCCTCACCTCCAGCATACTAGAGTTTTCAACTTCTTTATCTTTGCCTCTGTCTTTCTGCCAGGTTTTGCTCCAGTATTGGCACTGACAGAATTTTTTGGTTGGGTCAGCCAGGATGAGTCGACAGAACAATTCTGCATCACTAGGCTTGTTCCACAGGTGAATAACCCAGCTTTCAGTAATACTTACTGATAGTTTTTAGCCACTTATGCTTTAACAAATAAATTAATGTTTTAACAACAAAAGAGGAACTTTCATGATTTGGATGTGCTAGGAAGGGCAGATTACATTCTCTAATATGCTTTGTCATAGATTTTGTGTGATATCGTACATCGTTTGAACCAAGGGACGGGCTCTGTGCCTCTGCGTAGCACCCTCAGACTTGTTGCTTTTGTTCTGCTTCTGTCTCGCCGTGTCTCAGGATGCCTGGTCCTCGCTGCCTGCCCAGAAACAAAATCTGCTGAAGCACTAAATTAGTTTTTAAGTACAACAATGAATTTAGTACTGTTGTAGGTCACTGTGTTCAGAAAGTTGCATTTGGTGCAATTTTAGAAAGAGCTATCAAAGCATAATTAGGCTGCTGTTTCTAAAAATCCTTAGTTTTCCAGCCTGTCCTTGTATTAATACTTTGGGACTGTTGGCCACAGACTATTGCCTGCAGCTAACATGCTCCTTTCTAAGCTGTAAAAGAAGAAAGAAAATTTGAGGGTGCTCTTCCGTAACTGGTTTTGATTAAATTACTTACTGAAGGACTAAAAAAAAATACGTTAGACATGGTTCAGAATATACTAAATGTAGCTGATAATGTTTTAAGGGCATTGAGTTTAATCAAGGGTACGTAAAATTTTATAAGAGGCTTAAACTGAGGGATGTAGTATTTAGGGTTCTGGAACCTTTTTTTCTTTGAAATACATTTGGATTTTTTTCCTGCAACATCTTCATCAAATTTGTGTTGACACATCACGTGACTAGAAGTTTTATCATGATAAAGTATCATGATAAAGTACAGGGAGAGGTATTGAAACACAAATAAGTTAGAAAAAAATATAGAGGGCCATGGTAAGACTGTAGGAAGCAATGGTCAAAAAAATCAGAATAGACACATAGCTCCTATTTTCTTTGTCTTATAGCAGAGGAATAATGTGAGGGGTGACAAATGTAAAGCAGAAAAAAGGATACTTTTTTTTTTCATTTTTTAGCCAGCATTTAATTAAATTGTAGAACTCATTACCAGAGGATGCTGCTGAGGCCAGGAATGTAACAAGATTTAAAGAAGGTCTGGAAGAATAAGAATATTCAATATTACAACAACTGAAGCTACAAGAAAAGCTTTGAAAGAGACATAAATCTTCTTGCTTCAGGGTTTAAGCTAATTTTTAACAATTAGGGATTAGTTTGAGATAATTTTGTGGCTCAGATCCCACAACTGTTACTGTTTCTTGCAGTTTCTTCCAAAGCAACTAAAGCTCATCCTGGTAGATGATCTTGTGATCTGCATTGATTTAAGCCTTTATGACATTTTTCAGGCTTATACAGGAGAAAAATAGATTTTAGACCTGTTCAGAAAAGCATCCCGTAATATCCTATAGAAAACATGAAAAGCACAATGTTTGTGGTCATTTTTTTCACTTTGACAAAACTGCCCCAGTGGCAAACCCTGCTTGCTCTGAAGCCATTCTAATAAATAAGTAAATGCAGAAAATTAAGTCAGTCTGAGGTGGACGATTTTGTGTAGTCGTGTTTCATGCCAAATCCTAGTGGCTCTTGAAGAGCTTTGTTCTCAGCTTTCGGCTGGGGAGGGTTCTCGTCAGTTTGAGCTACTGTCCTACTAGGGACATTGGAAGGCTCTTTCAGAGGGAAGAAAGTGAGAATTTATCAACACAATCTTAAACTAACTGTATTTCACACAGCCTGAAGTTGATTTTTACCCTTTGCTGTTGGTTGGGGTTTTTTGTGACTTTTCTGCTCTAGTGCGTTACCCCTTTAGTCCTTCTCGAGCATTAAAGTTAGCAGAGTATTCTTACTGATTTTGAAGGATTTTTGGTCAGAATGGTCAAACATTCACTATAAAACCATGTTTATGTAAGAATATGTGCTATGCAAAATAAGTGGAAACCTGTACAGAGGTATGGTGGTATCCCTTAAACCTGGTACCTTCTGAAAGAATTCATATATAAAGATTTAACTGATCAGACACAGAGAAAAGTCAAACTTTGAACTCTCTCTCCAAAATACATCCAGCTGACAATATAAATCTATGACACAGGTGGAAAGGGAGAACATAATTTTAGTGTGATATGTCAATTTAGAATGGCTTAGTTTAAAATATTTGTGGATTAATTTCTTATTTTCATATTTGGTCTGCTAACATGTGATGGCTTATGCTGTAAGTGCCCGTGTCCTTACGTGACCTCTTTAATTGGGCTATTCTGGGAATAGTTTGGGTATGTAGATGTAGCATATCTAGCATTTGTGACATTACGTAGCTGGAAAATAATGTACAGATAATGTCACTGCATTTCTGTGTTCTTGTCCAAACCCAGTTGGTGAAAGCCACTGCGTCCCCTGCTCTGAGGTATGATGGGTACGTCAAGCCAAGCGAGGGCTTGCAGAGGGGGACTCAGAAGGAGAGTGTCCATCTCTGGGAGTGATGGAGAGAGTTTTGTCCCAACACAGGAGATAAGTGGCGTGTAGGGGCATTTGGGAACCGTGGCTCTGGAGCGTTCACGCTCACATGGGTGGACAAGATGGTTGCCTCCTAGGGAACATCATTTGAAGGATTAATTAGCTGTGTTTGGGAGAGGGAGCAGAAGGACATTGTCTCAGTGGAAACCAGCCTGCATGTAAATCAGTTATATTGAAACCCAACATGGTAGCAGACAAGATGAGCTTATGACTGCAGGTGGCCATTCTGGAGTGTGTATCCAGCAACCCAAAGTCGCATCTCTCTGGGATCTGCTGGGGTGGGTAACCAAGACCTCTGATGCAGCTTTTTCAGACTGCTGTATCTGTTCATTTCCTGCACATCTAGTTCATGGCTACAATTTATGTAGTGCTGGAGTTGGGTAGGCTACTGCAGCAGGCTGGGAAGCAGGTGGGCGATGATGACCTTTCATCACCAGACCACACACACAGGTCTTCTGCCTGCATTAGGATGGGTACAGTCCTTTCAGTTCATATTTGTTCATCTACTTTGGACATTTCAGCCCATTTGATTTGAATGTTCTTAACCATCGTTTAATAGCCTGGGTCCAAAACACAGATTATTAATGGAAGAGTGCCATTTAAATAACCTTTGTCTGGTGAAAGCACGATTTTAGTTTCTAGTCTCCCTTTCTAAAACATCTCTATATGTGCTTTTCCTGTCTCTTTTTCTTGTATGATTTGCATAAAAATGCACTTACCTAGTTCTAAGAGGAGGCTATGCTGGGATCTGTAAATAAAAGACATTTATTAACAAAATGAAAAAGAAGATGGGTGCCAGATGTCAGTGTTAACAGGTCATCAGGGTAGTTTATAGTTAGTTGTAGAAGGCTGTAGAAGAAACAGATCACACTGAGTGACTGGGCAGTAAAATGTAATTCAGTGTTGATAAATGCGAACTATGGGGAAAACGCTCACTGCACATACAGAGCAGTGACTTCTAATTTAGCTTTTATCGCTTGGAAAACAGAATTAATCATGTGGATGGTTCTCTGAAGAGACTCTTCTTAATGTTCGACCTAAAAGGGAAGTGAATATATGGAAGTACTAAGAAAGAAAGAAACTGAAAACCCAGAAAACTCTGTTGTGTGTCATGTGTCACATGAAACAGCTTGGCCGCACCACCCTCTTAAAAAGGGTATAGTAGTATCTGAAGGTAGAAGAGAAGACTTTGGATTATCAAAGAGATTAGTAAACTGCTACGGACCAGGGCTTTTCCGCTTGGTAAGAGGCAGCTGCAAGAGAATATGCTTCCGTAGTAATAAGAGCAGTGTGGAGAATTGAAAACAGCATAGTTATTTCCCATTTTTCATAGCGTAAAAGTCAGGGCCGTGCCATGAAATGGCCAAACAAGGGGCTTAAAACAAACTACTCTTTCACATACATCCCCATGCATGTAATTGAGTTGTGGAACTGACTGACACAGGATGTGTAGGAGACTAGGAGTATAAATGTATTCAAGAAGGGATTAGATAAATTCATGGAGGAAAGAGCCATCAAGGGATATTAAATAAAAAGATGCAGATACAACCTCTGGCTCATTTGTTTGTTTTAAATTGCGTATTGCCAGAGAGTAGAAAGGCATAAGGGGGAAGCATCACTCAAAATTGACTTTTTTTTCTTATATGTGTTCCCTAAGCATTTGCTGTCAGGCTCTTCCCAAGGCAGGCTACTGGCCTAGACAGACCTTTGGTCTAAGCCAATCCATCTGTTCTTGTGTTTTTCAAGTGCAATACTGATAAAGGCAAGGGAATATGAAAGCCTCTCTCGCTACTGTTGATTTCTTTGCAATTCTCCACCCATTAAATAACTGTTTAGTTTTTCTGTTATTTGTGAGTCTGTATTTTTCCAAGGGAGATGCATTCTGCTGGTGTTCAGATAATCCATGGTATGTTTTTCTCTATAGCGGTTATTATTCACAGGTCTTACCAGTCATGTGGCTTTTGCAAATTGCATCATGTGTTGTTTTATTCCATTTCTCAGATAATTAGATGAGACGAATGCGGCATCCCACTAAATTCCTTTTTCCTTGGCTCTACCAGTTTTAAATGAGACAAGACGAATCTCTTTGCCTACTCTGCCTCCCTTCCAAAGGGAGAGTTAGTAAGGTTTTCGTAAGCCTGTAGTAAATGTAAGAACAAAAAAATTGTTCAGAAACTGAACTTCATCTCACGAGCCCCACTGCTGCTTGGATCAGGATTACCAAAGTGAAATGTCCACAACACATGAAAGATGTCAGTACCACGAGGAATTGCTAGTACTGTGCCTATTGTGGGCTTGTTCTCATGAAGTGCTTGGGAAGATTTAATTTTACTTTCTGTTTTTCTGCTGCCACATTTTTTCTTTCTTTTGCCAATGTCAAACAATAGCTGTTGGAAGATGCTGTTTCTCTTTGCTGCTCTGAGAGCGTGTAGGAAGAGAAGATAAAGAAAAGATGAGCAACTGTGTGCATTAAGCTAAGCACCTCCCCAATATATCTCTTCAAGCTCCACTATAAGGGTGGGAATGATCACCTATAACATCTGAAATAAAAGCTGTGGATTTGTCATTTATGAAGAGGAACATTAATAAATTAGTAGTATGGAATTACCTGTTTTAAAGAGATAATGTAACATTAGAGCCTGATACGCAAACATAGACCGAGCTTGGCTGCAGCATGCAAAAGCATCCTCAGAATTGAGCTGTCCTCAGAGGTGATCAGGACAGAATACGCTGCTGCTTTTCCCAACAAGCACAGATCTTTTTGTATTAAGCTTCATTTAATTTGATGGGTTTGATTCAACTTTTTTTCCCATCTCACATTTAAACATAACAGAGCACAGGTTTTGTTTAGTGGGAAGTTCAAGTATTGAAATTGCATGTGATCTGCCTTTAACAGGCCTGGCTTTCATCCTGCTAGGATATAATTGCTACTTTTATCTCTCCTAATAGAGCGATTATTGATCCTTCAGCAGCGATTCAGAATGAACTCCCAATGTTGTGGCCAGGTAAGGCAGGTAAATCAGGTCTCTTCTGAGCCCTCGGGACCACTTTTCTATAAACCATCCCCTCCGTGAACTGAAAGCGGTACTTCTTGTCCGCTATTAATTCCAGCAAGAAGAGGGAGTTTGTTAAATCAGGTTTGGTCAGGAACTCACAGCCCCTCATCAGCGCAGGTGGCTAAACCTAAACCATACTTTTCTTTCCAGTTCTTGCTTTTTGGACAGGTTTCTTCTAAAGGAAAACCAAAAGAAAGTGCTGATTTGTGAGTTAACTTTGTGCTGGCTGTTTTGGGGGTTCAGCAATAGAGGGCACTAGAGTAAACGCTTTCAAAAAGCAATGTATTTATTGGGTTTGCGTACAGAAGAGAGAGCTTTTTTTTGATGTGCGTTTCTCCATTTGTTTAGGTTTTTAAGTTGGAAAGATGCTAACAGTCAGAGCAAGTGGAAGTCCCAAAATACCAGCGTAACACATGATGGAACTGCTTAAATACTCTGGAGAGGTGGGAAAAGGTGGAGAGAAGCAGCCGGCACTGGCTGGGCAGCTGCTGGTGTCCATCCCTCTGCCCACTTCCAGCCGGGCGCCGGTGGACGCGTGTGGCTAGTGCAGAGCTGTGAGCCGGCCACTGGCCAGGGGCTCAGCCCTGTGGCCTGACCCCGTGCCGCTCAGCGAGTCGTAGAGATACCTGACAATTGCTGCAGTCAAATAAGCATAAAAGGAAGAATTACTTGTTCTTTGGGAAATCAAATGTAAATAATTTATTGTAAGTTACAGGTCAAATCTAGGATTTTATCTACAGGGCACTTTTTGCGGCATAACTTCACTGCAGTTCGGTAGCATCGGAAACAGAGAATAAGGTTTGTTCTCTGTTCTAGAAATGTAATCCTTTTGGTCTTGAACTGAAGAAGAAATACAGCTGCTTTGCGATACCTCGGTTTTGTCACTGCCGCTTGTGGTCAGTAAGGCCTCTCTCCCTCCACGTCCATCAGATTTTCACTGACGTTTTCTCCCGTGAACCTGGATGTGATGGGTGCGTGGTTCGCTGCGTCCGCAGTACAAAAGCACTCTCTGAAGTCTGTCCTGAAAGGACAGACAAGGTGATACATCAAGACATCTGCCGAGGTTTGCCTCTAATCCCTTCTTTGAAGTTTCTGCACAGAGGAATTTGGCCTCCCCACCCCTATCTGGCGTGGAGAAGTCGGAGCTGTAGGCTCTGTCTGCTGCCTGGGGCAAGCAGTTATGCCGCTGAGATCGCGCCTCTGGAAAGGTGCTAGCAAGGGCTGAGTGCTTGGTCGTTCCCTTCACGTGTGCTGCGAAGCATCGATCTGATTTCCCACTTTGCATTTATTAACAGGTTGAGTCTTACCAGATCTCACCGTTTTCATGTGTGGAGATTTGGAAGACAGTAGGAATTGCAGTGCTACAGGGCGTTTAAAAAAATCTACTAAATCTTAAGGTTTTCTTAATGTTTTTGGCAGTGTGTGACAGCGTCCCTAGAAGGGGACCTCAGAAAACTAGTCAGGGACATGGGGAGGAGAAGCTTGCTTGATTGAAACCCCCCCTTTCCCGGCTTCATCATTTCATGTTTGGTCTCAAAGCTCAGGGCAGACGGAATGTTACCAGCCCGAGGAGCTTGTTTCTCAAGGTGTGCATTGCAATTCAGACCATTTTTTCGGAAGGCTGTACAAGCAGAGTCAGCTTAAAGCTGTAGCCTGGAAGTTAAGCTAAAGAATGCCATGGATGTGCGTGTATCAAGAGGACCTAAGGAGGAAGGAGAAATGAGATGTCTCCTCTCCTTCATGTGCTGGCATTACTGTGTGGTGTTCCCGTGCCCAGGTAACTCCAGGGGAGCCCTTACAGGGAGGAGGCATTTCAGGCTGGGGAAGGAGAGCTCATCCCTGCGCCCCCCAGGCTCCTTCCCAGACACAGGCGGATCTAAGAGCCCCCAAAAGCCCAGTAGCTCTGGGGTAGCCTCAGGAGGTGTCCTGGCCCGGCTCTCCAGCTAGCTGTGATGCTGAAACAGATGAAGGAGATTGTGAGAAGTAAATATAATATAAACTTGTATTTTCTTGTCTTGTGCGTTTCTTTCTGAAGTGCTTCCACTATTGCAAATTTACGTTTTAACCCTTACCCCGATTGAACGAAGTAAACGTTTTCAGCCTTGTTTGCAAACAGATTTTGTGATTATTTCAGGGTGGTCTGGCAAGCACTGGGTGTGCTGTTTCTGCGGCAGTGGTGACTGTAAACAGGACTGCACGCAGCGCGTTATCTGCCCAAAAGAGGTGTAGGAGTTTTCAGGAGCATCAGCCTGTCTGTAGGCTGGTTGTATAGGATCCCGGGTTTCTGCAAGAGTCTGCTGTGACAAGTCTTAGCTGGAGCCTGTTGGCAAGTACTGGAAGAAAGGAGAAGACCTGAGACTGTCGTCATGTTGATAAAAATACAAACAGGCTTTACAAACAGATTAAATTGTCTTTAATTATTTAATAGCTCCAGAGTAAATCAATGGGATTTATGTTCCTACGTCACTTCGGGCCAGGTGCTCAGAGATATTTAAGCATCTGAGAGCCATGGTAGATTTTAGTAGCTGAACACAGGTATTAGCCCTTCCTCACCATGATTTTTACGGTCGCTGGCACGAAGAGTGGACAATCCTCCCTCAGGGGTCAGGGACCTTCTCTGTGGTGGCAGCCATCAGGCTTACCTGGCTAGCAGTGGTCACTCAAGGATGCTTCATCCATGCAAACTCCTACATCCCAGTTCTTCAGCGTGCGGCTAGATGGCAATGTCTCCTTCTGCTGCGGGTAGGCTGCTGAGGTGCCCTGGTGTGTCAGTCCTGCTGAGCCTGTCTCACTAACCCCTGGCTAAGGATGACCATGTCCACAGAACACGTGTGTCTGGGTGTTTACCAATTATCCAGCAAACCCTCTAGCACAAACCAGGTTAGGATAAGCTTATACAAAAAATAAGTATTTAAAAGCTCCAAAATAGACTACAGGATTGTAGAGGTTTATAAAGGTACCAGCGGCAGAAACTGAACAAAAATCGGGTTTCGGCTATTTAATCTAAAATGGCTGTCATTCCATCGTGTTTTGCAGTTGGGAAGCTGAATTTATTTATTAAGCACTTACTTACTATCCAGTGCATGTGATGAGAGATGTGGTCCCTGTGTTCCCGGGCAGCAGGGACGTTAGACAGTCCCAGGCTCATGGAGGTTGCTGATTTTTATACCTCATCTTCTCCTTTGGGCCTCTCTGGAGCTCTTGGTCAGTGATTCACTCAAGAAAGAGTTTTCTTATCATCTCACCACAAGGCTGATCGCTCCCTCCTGCTTTGCAAATGTAATGTCCTCTGGATGTGGAAAAGTCAGGTTGTTTCCTGCCTAGATGATAGATAAACTGTTATCTAAAAACTCTTATTAAACTGGTGAGTAATATAGCGTATTTTTTTGTGCAGTACTCGAACTTTAGCTTGGTAAGACACTTTGCAGGCAAAAACCTAATGAGCTTTTGGGTTGGGTCCTGGACTGTTCTATTAAAGTACTGGCCTTCTGCTGTGGTCCAAATATATGCAAATACATGATTTAGCAGGTCTGTGCCGTATGCACTCTGGTTAATTTTATCTCAATCACTATGAGTAGCTCCTAATAGAGCCTGTTACAGGAGTTTATCCTGTTCCCAGGCCAGGGTTCCTGACCCTGAGCAGGGCTGTGGCAGTTACAGATGGGATTTCAAGCCTGACAGAGATTCAGTTTTACCTGGTGCGTATGTAAATGTTTGGAGTTGCACAATGCTAGGAGGCGGGGTTGAAAAAATTAGCAGCCAGAAACAAGTGACAACTGCTAGTAAACTACAAAAATGTGTGAATATATTAGATGTAGTGATAGATGAGCATTTGAGAGGCTTTTCTTTTTTTTTTTTACTAATTGAAGATTGTAATCCAAATTATATTCGCCAGTTGTGTGAAAATAGAAGATAAGTATGTTAGCAAAACTGAGGAAAAAACGCAGTTATACCATGAAAGCTATTCTACCAGCTGACCTCCTTCCACTTTAATTTGCTTCTTTTGCATTCCTGTTCAAACCCTCATGGATTTCTGTGCTCTTTCTTCTGCTTTACAAGTCTACCATCCTTTTGATACTAAGATGCTATGAATGTTAATAATCTTTGAAGTTTGGTGTAGTGCTTCTCTGAGAGTGAACACCCCTTACATTTCTGAAAAGCATTGTATCAGATGTTCTGTTCTTTGTTATTATTCTGCAAGTGAAGGATGAATAGGGATAACTCACGGACGGTGGCATATCTGTGGCAGTTCATGTATTTGCACAAGGAAGGAAGCTGAGGTTGGTTCTGTAGCTTCCCATGCCCTGCAGTGCAGGAGGGGAACAGGTGGCAGAAAATTTTTCACCGTGGCTGCAACTTTCCAACCATGGCACTTGCATAATGATGGCTTCGTTTGTGCAAGGTATTGAGCGCCCAACATTTCTTTGAAATGCTGTGTAAGCAGCGAGTGCCACTGCCTCTGGTGATGACTGCAATTCTGTGTGGGTGTTTAAATTCTGTGTTTAAATTATAAATCTGGAAGCCTAGCTTTAGCAACAGCACTTTGAAAGTCTTCATCCTTTGCTGTTTCTATCCATGCTTGCATGCTAATTTTTTCAAGTGGATTGCAACAGCTGTAGGAAGCAGGAATTGAATGAGAGAGAGCACCTGCTTTCCAGCGAACAATATTCATCTGCTTGAAGGAGAAGGCACATCTGGTTACATCTTCTGGTCTAATTCAGCCCGCTCAGCACCACTCCAGTAACAAGATGGTTTCATTGCCTTTTTGGAGATTGTTGGAGCAGGCTTCTTGGAGCATTTCCCTAGGAAGCAAGTTAAGCCAGTTATATGCTCTTTCTGTGCCTAGGAAAATGATAAAGGATCCTCTCTACGGGAAGCGTGTGTCCCATATGGCCTCATGGCCAGTGGCTGTGTCCCATATAGGACCTCATGGCCCGCGGCCGTGGCCATGGCCAGCATACCTGTTGAAAGCAGAGTCTACAGAGAAACAGCAGATTAGAAGACCTTAAGCAGCAAAGTGGTACTTGTGGATAGGCGGAGCTTTACAGGGTTTTGGAAGATGTGGGCTTTGCTGGACTACAATCTATCTGATCTAAGCCTTGCCTGGCTCCACAGTGCGGAAAGAGCACAAAATGTGCACGGAGATCCCTCAGGGGAAAGGATGGCCATAAGGAGCTCAGAAAGTCTGTCTCATCTGTAATGATTGCGATCCCTTAAAAATCACCTGTGACTCGCTAATTGGGACATATGGGTACAGTGAAATTTATTTTAATCTCAGACTGATCTTAAGTGAGATAAATAAATAAAAAAATAATCCGACATAAATGTAGAGATAAATCAGACATAAGCGTAGAGATAAAACTGGTGTTACAGCAGATCTCCACCCCCAAGAAGCTGTGCTTAACACTTTCTGAAATCTGTTTATCCAAGCTGGTTTCTCGTTACATTACAGCTTCTAGTGAAACTGCTAAAAAAGATCTTGGTAGCAACTTTAGCATCAAACTAGAATGTAGACATTTGAGCATCAGCAAAAAGGAGAACAACGCAACATATATTAAGTAGAAACCGAAATGTGAGATGTTGATATCAATGTATTGTAGAAATACAATGCAATTCGGCCTTGCAGGAGAAATACTGCTGAACTTCATTCTCCTTCCTTTTGTGACCTACTGGCTGAAAATGGATTAAGAATTAAAGCATTAAGCGCCTTATGTAGTTTGAATATTTTTCCAAGAAGCTTTACAGAGATACTTTACGTAGAGCAAGCACAGCAGTCATCTCTCTTCTGATAGCTGGGAACCAAGCCACAAGCTCTCAAGTAAAGATGATTTTACTTGCTAACTTCCTAACACGCAGAGTAGGAGCACCGAGTTGTATACCCTCCTCACGCTTTCGAATAAAGACTTCTTCAACCTTACTACGGTTGATAAATGATGCAAACATAAATACAAATTTGGCTTTGAACTTTCCGGGTGCTTCAGTTGCTTAGGCACAACATACATTTTGCATAGCCATTTGGAAGTTAAATGTGTCTGGGCCATCACAGAAATGAAGACACACGCATTTCCTAGGCAGGGAAGGCCACAGCAGGATAGAGAGACTTTGCTGTTGAGCCTCTGCCTCCCGCTGCCTGGTTCAGTAATGCTCAATTACTAGGGTGTGATGTTGGAGCATCTGTTGGGTTGCCTGCCTGTTCACTTGTTTGCTTTCTGCTGCACCGCCCTGGGGCAAATCAGTTATGGGAACAGCTATTTACAAGCTATCAGGCAAAATCAAGTTTCGGGTGAAGAAAACCCAAAAATCAGGTAGGGACTATTCACGTAAAATTAATGTAAAATGAATTCTGAAGGCAGGATAGGAGTAGTCTTGATTTCACGTAATTGTAAAATTTGCTAAGTTATTTTTTTTCTATGACTCTAGTTAAGCCATTGTTGCAATAGAATAATGAATAATAAGGTCTTATGTTATGTCTCAGTAGCTGACAAGGCAACTTTTAAAGGCTAATATTTGTATGTTTAATAAATACATACTTTGCATTTCCTGATGATGCAGGACAATTATGCATATTCAGTGTGCATCACTTGCGTAAATAACCTCAGTGTACAGGGCAGTCTGAGCATTAGTGAAATAAACCTGTTAGCTTTTCTAAATTTCAGCGAAAGCTTTTCTCAACTGTGCCCAGTTAAAGCCCCCAGATATTTGAATTCAAAGGACAGCATTCATTTCAGACCACATGAAGAAAGAACACCTGGTTCTGATTGCTTTCCAAGCAGAAATAATACGTCAGTCCACAATCTGATGACCGAAACTGTCTTTCCAGAATAATAGCTACTTTTTGAACTCATTGCAATTTTGGGAGTGGTCCAGTAAAGGATTACCGGAAGAATATATTATTTTTTAATTTGATGCGACCTGGACCTTTGTGAAACATTGTATGCCACGAATGGAATCAAATAATGTGTTTAAAGCTAAAACACATAGGAAAAAAGGTTTAAGTATTACTATTCTAGAAAATAATCATCCTTTTTCTTGTCTTACTCATTAAACTTAAAATCAGTATGTTAAAATCTAGTTTATGATTGAAAGAGTTTCAGAGATGAAGCTTTTACATTTCTTGCAATTATGCCTATAACAGCCAGGGAGAAATTATGGGCTTGTCTTCCAAATGACATTATGGACTCACAAATTAAAATGAATATAAATGACAAAGAAAATATCATTGAGAGATAATATTTCCTAACTTAATTAGTAATCCTGTTTCAGAACACTGTTTAGCTAACAGATTTTTTTCCTAATGTTATTTGTGAAAACGCGTCTTTAGAATTGGTGCATGATTGGTTTATATGTTTGCGTAATTATAGAAAGTTCTGGAATTAGTGAAGCCTGGTTTCCTGCAGATTTGTGCCTCATTCCCTGTAACCTCCTCACCACGGAGGGGATGTTTTTAGTAACTGGTTGTCCAGACATTGCCAGACAATGGTGTAACAGCTGAGTTTTGCCTGCCTTGCCCAGAGCGTGGGTATTAGTTTGGGTCTCCCTCCCTTTCCCAGGAGGTAATTTTCATAGAAGTTACATTAACGTAATTAGCTTTTAGATCATTTGTGGTTGAAATTGGTCAGCTGTCTCAGAACTACAGGGGGAGGATAGAAAGGTAGACAAACAGTGCAATCTTATAAGTATTTTTTTTCTTAAGAAGATGATAGCTCAATTTGCAGAACAAAGAACTCAGAAATGAAGAAAAATTAGAAATTCAAGTATTACTTTCATTTGACCTTCTTTTGCTTATGCATTACAATGTCATTTTTAATTAAGTGCTCCCATTGTGGTTTTTTCCTTGGAGCTGCCCCACTCCCTCACTCGATGAACAACCGCTCCAAATTTTATTTAATCCTGCCGAGTATGGGTGAGGCTTTTCAACTGTGTCTTATGGAGTCCCTTCCCAAGTACAAAATTATTCCTTCTGTCAAGGGCTCCACAAACACGAGAGTCCTTTTGCTTCCAGAAGTCCTCTGTGAGCTGTGTGAGTGGTCTGAAAAATAATCCCAGCTGCATAAGCGTATAACAGAGCCCTGGAAAAACCTCATTTGGGTTAAAAGCACAGTTCTCCCTGACTTTGGTTGCGGATGTGAATGTTCCATGTTTCCTGCAAATCGGATGAAGGAGCTCAAACGTGGCACCCAGGAGAAATTCGGCAGCAACTGCGGGAAGCCTGGCACGACTTGCCAGTATCACAGAAGGGTGCAGGGATGGCCATCGTTTCTCCTGGGCACCACGCAGCTGCCTTAACCATCCTTTTTTCCCCTCTATAGTCTTCTGCCTATTTTGCTTCATGTTTTCCAAATTCTGCATTAAATACAATGATGGTTTTAGAGAGTTGGAGTCTTTTTTCAGTGTTTTGATTTATACTGCAACGGGGTCCTTCTTGCCCCATAATTAGCTGGAGGCTATTTGTTGATGTCCCAAGAGGAGTGTGACTTGAGATATATTATTGTGATATAGTCAGTCTGGTTTAAGATCAGAAACATCCTAGTTATCTGATCCAGGATGGACTCGCTCTGCTGGGTCACTGGTATTGGAAAGGTTGTGACAGGTTGATTTTGTATTGGCAGACTTTGTGCCAAATAAAATATGTTTAACCATGCTTGAGTGCGAGTATTGATTGGAAATGGGAACCTTTAAGAATTTATACTTGAGGAACTGTAATGAGAATCTAATCAAACGTTAAGGGAAGCGGAGATTTTTGAGAGGCTGATAATGGAACAAAAAAAAGCCCATCCAGAACTCAGCTTTTGCTGTAAACCAGGGAAGTGTAAAGCTTTGTAACAACAAAAAAATATTTTTAAGAGTAGTTTAGTTAGGGAAAATGAAAGCATTTCCTCCAAAAGTCATTCTTGGAAATGGATGAATTGTTTTAGCCAAAATGTTCTCAAACAAACAGCATGATGTTCCCCAGCATGGAAACTTAAAGTACAAGCGGTTGCTCTTTGGCAAAATTATAAACAATTTAAAACCTAAAAATAAGAAGTGGCATTCAGTGCTAGACAAAGGTGGTATCACACACTCTGCCCAACTTACATAGAAAAACAGAAAACGCAACAAGGCTTCAGAGCAAATATAGGTTGTTTTTGCAAATACTGTTGAAGTGGTTCTCTGTCTGAGGTTAGGGGCCGTATGAATCACCTGATTTCTTACTAGAGATGGGGCCATCTGCCTCTGTTATCATGAATTTATGTTTCTAATAGCCTTCTTAATTGATTTTGCTAGCCAGCAAGTGAAATTTCTGAATTGTTCCTGAAGGCAACTTTGTGATTTAGCAGTTTATTTACAGCTTCAGATAAGCTGCTCATTCCGTTTCCAATACTCATGTGTATATTCTTAAGAGAACCTAGGCTTAAAATATGTAAAACCATGTAATAGTGATTGTACTTGCATAGAACTTTTGGTCTGAAAATCATAAATGTTGAGGTCTTTTCTGAGAACGGCCCCTTTCGAGCTTACATTACAGCAGCTAATACCTAGTGTGTGGCACGGATTTTTTGCAAAACCATCTCACCGAGGGAGCCCCGATCCAGCTAGCGGACTGCATCACTGCAGCCCTGTCAGCGTGACACTGAGGTGTGCCGCGCTGTCACCTTCGCTGCGGTGAATTTACATCTCCAACAGTATGTAACTATTATTATCTTTACGTACGGATGGGGAGGTTCAGTCGAGAGGTGGTGGTTGCTCTGAGGTCACATAGCGAATGAGGATGTGCTTCGCTCCTAGGTTCTGCCTGCAGCGACTTTATTTCTAAACATTTCTTTTTTGTTGTTTTGTTTTGCGTGTCTCTGTGGGTGTTTTCAGATTGCAAGTACACCTGCCATGCTCACTGCCGGGATCTGGTGCACCTGGGCTGCCGGCGGAATGGAAGATTAATGGACTGCCTCGCTCCACATGACACCTTAGATCCATCTTACAACAACAGTCAGGTAATAGATCTCATCTTTGTGTAATTACTGCTTTCTCTCATCAGCTCTGTGATGAAGTGTGGTCTGCATGCCTCACCCGGCTGCTCGGGAAGAATGTCTCACTTCAGCATGGCCAGCAAAGCTAAATTTCCCACCCAGTGCTGTGATTTTACAGTACGGCTGGGTTGAGCTGCAACCAGCTGGTGCCAGCTGGGTCACTCCTGCTCCAATTAATTTTCAGCTAAACTGGCTGAAAAGAAGCCCTGCAAAAGGGTATTTTCCCTGTTGGTTTGGGTGACTGTGAGGTCAGAGCAGGCACATACGGCAGGGGATGGGAGCATGAGGGCAGAGCTGCTCTTCAGATGGACTCGGCCCTACCATGGTGCAGCTCACAAAGTGAGCTTGGTGACCCAGGTGCCTTGTGCTGCTGGGTGTAGGGCCACCAGGAGGCAAATTAAACTAAGGGCTGAGCTCTTTGTGACCATTAAAGATCCTACTGGGTTTGGTGTTAATCCCCCTGTTCTCGTCAAATCCCTCTTAGGGTAATTTCAAATTTCCTCGCCTGGATTCCCCAGAAGCTTCAATGGGTCACAGTGTGCCTCCTCATTTCCTTCCTTAAACCACCACAGAGTGTCACTCCTCGCGTTTCACCCTTGACATCGAGGCCCTTCTTTTTGTTCCGGGAACACATCAAAGCAGCACATTTTTGCAGACAGAGCGGGGGTCCTCAGAGAAGGAGGTTCATACAGTGATAATGAGCCCCGTAGGCTTTTAGTGCTGTAATAAAGGTTGTATTGTGCTAATTAGCTCATGCCTCTCTGCATTTTCAAATAGATTTACCTTTTGTCCTCCACAAAAGTCCACCTGAACTTAGTTGAATATTAAGCCTTTGAACATTTACACCTAACCAGTAGAAACTTCTGAGAGGGCACCAAAATTTCCCAGTTCCCTTGCTGAGCTTGCTGCCTGTGCTCCAGGTCAGCACTGGGTTTTCTCTGCAAGCACACTGTTTATTTGGTAGGGGAGATACTTGCTCCACCCCCTCAAACTGCGACTGAGGACACAGTGTCCCTTGTGAGCTCCTCATGACTTGCCGTTGGGAAGAGCAAAGGGAAACAACTCAGATGCAGAAAGGAAAAGTAGCAGGGATCAGGGGGAGGGAGGACATGGCAACACAGGTTTTGGAAGTGTGGGTGACTATCGGCAAGAAATACCACAGGAGCAGAAAGAGAAGGCCACTAAAAACCGTTCGTACTCAAAAGGGCACATACAGCTTGGCCATGAAAGATCTAAGAAAGATCTAGTGGTGTCTTGGGTAAAGTGGCTGTGAATACTGAGCAAAGAAACTGTTCCTTGCTGTTTGAGCCTTACAGTATTCAGGGAATCTGAATTTCATGTGCATTTGTGTAAAACAAAATTGCATCAAAGAAGTACTGGTTTTTTTCCTACTGATTCCTTCCTCTTGAAAGAAGTCACCATTTGGCTGGTTGCTTTGGTGACAGTTGTTGCAAATCTCCCATTTCCTCACTGGCTGTCTGGGGCGGTGTGTGCCTGGCGACTGATGCATGTAAGATGAGGATTCAAATGCTATTTTCAGTATCCATCATCCATTGATTTTGAAGCAACAACCATTTACATGCACAAAACCTGGAATGTTTCCTACTGGGTGAAGGGCTTTCCTTTGTGCAGGGCTGTCCCGTGCTGACCCAGCTACCGATGGAGGCTGCAAGGTTGGACTCCACTCCTTCCTCTGACACTTACCTGCTCGTACCGCTTTGTCTTTCTAGGACTTACCTACTTTTCTTGTAGGTAAAAAAAGAACTAAAATTTTTAAAAATAATTTTAAGATCTCTGAATGGAAACATCGTTGCAAGAGCTGGCATTTACAGGTTACTATTTAAGGAAACACAACTCCTAGCTCAGTTGCCTTTTCAAAATTACTTTTCCCTTCCATGCTAAAATTTTCTGGACTTAGTCTCAGCCTTAAGGTGATTTTTCCTTTCTGTTTAAAGTTTGAAGCTCCATCTCACATATAGAACTGAGTCGGTGTTTAGTATAGGATAGTGAAGGAGACAGAGGATAGGAAAAAGGCTGAATCTATTTTCTTTACAAAATTATTCTTGCATTCTTATTCTGTGGATGGCGTCTAGTCTGCAGGGTTTTAGTTAGATGCAGGAGTGTGCTTTTGAAGGAAATCTTCCAGTTGTCCTCACTTCCCTTGTTTTGGTTGATACCAGTGAGCAGTCTTAGAGCACATTAACTTAATTCTCTTTCAGGTGAAAATTAAGCTGTTTCCTGAAACCTCTGAGAAGAGGCACTCCGGGACCCTACGAAACGAGCTCTGACCACTAATGGGCGTTCAGTCCACAGGATGAAAACAGAGACTGTCTGAAGTGAAACCCGTGAAGTGTTTATATTGAGGACTTCGGGTTCTCAGTGCCACTTGCTTTGCTTTACAGAGCTGCTTGTGCTGCACCGCAGTATTTGCTAATGTAGGCGTCAGATACTTGGCACAGAACAGTCCCCAGCGAGAAGCAAACCGATAAGTGTTCCAGCGATGCCTGCGTTTGCTTTATCTCCATCATGACTTTGAAAATCACGTGGTATGCAAAACCAGTTAATTTTGTGTGAGCCATGCTAGTAAAATGCATAGCTGCAAAGACCACGCATGTATTTGGGGATGTCTCATCCACACACTGAGCATCGACTTAAAACGTGAAGGGATTTTTCAGAACTACTCAAACTTTATAGTGCTTATGGAGAGGAACGCCTTGCTAACAAGCCTTAGTCCTGGGCTTTGTGCATTTTCTCCCTACCGGGATAACCATTTTGTTTTGAAGTGTAATTTTTTTTTTTTTTACGGCAAAATAATTTTATGTGGGCAAAGCACTAGTTTGAAGTTGTTGTATTGGCATTCTTATGCTGGTGCAGCTTATATCTTTTATTTTAAAGGGACACAGCACCTTTATATCTGCTTAACTTCCTCCACACAAGGAGATGATTGCTGTGAGTATGATGGTAGGCAAATGCTTTCAGACCCAACGCTGTACAGGCTAAGACCATTTTAGACCAGCCAGGCAATATGAATGTATCTCCCGCTTGATCCGAGTGAGATAAACTGCACTTTGTCCTGCAGCAATGACCTTGTGGTGCCCTGAGTGCGGCAGAGCTTGTGGCTCCAAGGTAGTTCTCGGTCCTGGATGCTTGTTTGGGCCCGGACACTGTCGGATGTTCCCCCCTGCCCTTCTGCTCCCAGCGGTGCCAGTACGGCTGCTTTTGGGCAATGATGTTTTAATATGGGTCAGGGAAATGTTGTGGCTTCTAATTTTTGCTCTTGCAAAGCCCCATCAGCTCTTTAGTTCGCAGCAGGGCTTGTGAACAGTGCTGTCAGCACAATGGGGGCTGGCTCTCATGGTGTGCCTGGAACACCTTAAACTCCAAATAACCCTGAGCCAACGTCTTGTTGAACCACGGTTTGAGAATCTGGGCTTAGGGTTTCCCCTGTGGGGAAGAGGAATTTCTTACAGGCTCTTAACTGTTGGTTTTGCAAAAGGAGACAACAGATTTCTGAGGGATTTCCATCCTGTGCAATTCTGCCAGCGACTGGTGCACTTTGGTGCACCTGTGAGTGGTTGGATAGTTTCAGAATCTGGAATATGGACACGCTGCTTGACCTCGTTAAGAAGTCATTGGAGCTCAAAAGGCCTAAACTTTGAGCTCCCTTCTCTGTGTGTACGTGTGCATATATATATACACACACATATATATATATTTTATTATAAAAAGGTCTAGGGAATGCCATTATGTAGCTATTTTGAGAGATCACTAAGGCTGCTGGGTTAAACACTTGTAAATGAAATTCGCAATTTCAGACATATCGCAGGTACCTGATGGCAGAAATACATGGCTCAGGTGAAAAGGGGATGGCGTTTTGCTAATTGTGTGGCCTTAAATGTTTCCCTCCTGCCCTCCTGAAAAGGCTTCCTATAGAGATTAAAGAGGAAATGATGGATATAGGTTCTCTGTGATCTTGCAACAGGGCACTCAGACAGAGCTGCCAGTTTCCTTCAGGAACGAGCAGAGGGGATGAAAAGAGCCCCTTTCCAGCGGTCCTCTCCTGTGCTCCCACATTGCCCATCTCAGGAGCAACATCTTCTGACTGACACTGCCAGCGGCTTCTCAAAGTCCGAGAAGTATCAAAGCCATTATGTGGACTTTCATTTTTTTTCTGTTTTTTCTTTTTTCACCCCAGATGGATCAAAATGTTAAATTTTCTTATGTAAGAGCCACAGATACAATTTCTTTTCTCCTTCAAGATGACCTGCCTTCACAAAGAGGTCTCACTGCACACAAATTTTCCCAAAGACAGAGGGTGGTGGGAGATGAGGTTTGTACAAGACCTGAGGCACTTGGTAAAGTTTAGAAAGGCATATAGGCTGTCCCAAATGGCTGGGATAATAACACCCCTGAGATTGCTTCAAAATGCATGAATCTGCTGGGGAGAAGACTGCGAGGATCTCACAGTGCAAATACAGAAACTTCTGGACATGGATGGGCACTGAGGTTATCATCTAAATGTAACTGGAACTAAAAGTAGCTTCAGTTCTTTCCACTCAGAGGTGAGGTAGTTTGACATCTCTTTTCAAAAATAACCCCTTTGGGGAAAAAAATGACAATACAGAGCAAAATATCATGATGAAGATGTCTACAGCTCTTGATTATTAATAAAAGCTACTGTTGAGATATTGATTGCACTCCTCTACTAACTCTTGGTAGTGGCGTGTACGCTGTACAATGGGTATGGTTTTTGTGTATTTCAAATCTCTCTTAAACTGGTTATGCTAGCTAGTAGTTGAAAAGAAAAGAGGAAAACTGAATTATGTTTGTTTTGGTAGGTGGAGCATGATTTTATTTTTGCTAGTGACTGGAAAAACTTTTAAACCAAACCTGAAGCTGATTTCTGTTCTAATTGTGTATATTGCTCAGGCTACTTTTAGGGAAATCCATTTGGCAAAAATAAACGCCTTGACAGATTGTATAAACTAGAAATTAGTCCTAAGCTTTCAAAAAATAGTGTGAGAGTATCCACAACAGTTCTTGGGGCACTACTGTCTGCAGCCTTCCTTCACAGGGGTGTTATTAAAATGGGCTTTGCACATTATAAATTAATTGCAACATTTTTAAGTCTAATTTACTGTATCAGATATTTGGACCTCTTTAGTATTCTCTGGCGTAGGCATCATGCTAGAGCAGACTGAATAGATGCTTGGGCTGGTGGTCACTGAGGCAGCAATTGAATATTGCAAGTAGGACGAATCCAAAAGATGGATTTAAGCAAGGAGGGATTTTTAAAATTAAAAGTGGACCTTAAAGCCCAATAAGTAAAGACTGGATGAGGCACGTGGTGAGGGGACCTGTATCATCATACCACCACATAACATAATACTAGAATTAATATTTTTAACAGAATGGACTTCAGCTTGTTGGCACCTGGTGGAAATTTTCAGTCCATAGAAGCAATCGGAGTCGTGTTGCTACACCACTATGGTTTTTTAACATTATTTCAAAGTCACACATTTTGATCAGTACATCAGTCTTTAAGCTTTTTTTCTTAAGTTGGGGTCATTGGGGTTTTTTTCCGTTTAAAGTACGTGGATAACACACAGGCCTGACCTTTCAAAGAGAAAGGTAGCAAGCTCACTGCTTAGAGAACACATTGCTGAAACCCAGAGAAGATCAATTATCGGTTGTTTAGCAACCAGATCAACTCCAGTCAAACAGCTCTGATTTTCTAGTTACGTAGAAGAAGCAGATGGCTTCAAATTACAGGAAAATACTGCTATTAGACGAGGGGAACATTTAAAATGCACTTTTGATTTTTGCACAGTTACGTGCTTTCATATTCAAGAGGTTTTTATAGTCTCCCTAGAAAATGATATGTGTTTCCCTAATAATGTGCACAGCTTCAACCTGCCATTTTGTCAGCTGTCATTATAATATCAATGTTCTTCTTCCACCATTTATTTCTAATACAGACTATTCTTACCACACACATTTTTCCACAATCCTTTCCAGTTCCTGCTGTCAGTGTCGTGCCGGGTGTAGGATGTAAAATACAACTATATTTTTTTTATTGGAGCAGTTTTCTTCCTAATTCAAAGTTATTAATATCTTCCCGGTATCTCAGCAGGCTCAGCAGAGCACAGATGATCACATTACAAATTTAAGACAAGTAATACAGGCTTGCACGTCCCATGCGTTCCAGGTGGTGCTCCGATATTCAAACAGCATTGCCTAATCGTGCTGGAGAAGAAGTTCAAGGAGAACTGATCCTCTAAAACGTTAAGTTTTATGTGTTGCGTAGGTCATGTAGCGTGATAAAGCTGCACACGGATGCGAGGGGTGGCCAGGCTCTGCCTGAGCAAGCGGAGGGGAGGGCAGGCAACAAGCCAGGATCCTGAGGGTTGGGCTTGTGATAGTTTGCAGCGAAGAGATCAGAGCATGGTTTCTTTCTTATCTTTAGGGTAGATTTTCAAGATGAAGATCAGGACAACGATCACTAGGACGATTGGTTTTGATGGGGCGTGTGTGGGCGAATGGATGTTGGCTGCCTGCATCAAAACCTGCGTGCCTGAAGACGGGTATTTTGCTGCTGTCTGCTGTAGATTACGATTGTACATGGAAGTGGCCCAGTTGCTGGGTGATAAATCACTAACTGTGATAGTGTCTTGAGTGCCTTACTCAACACTCAAAACATACAAAGAAAATGAGCACTGGCTGTGAAACTGGTAAGTGGGGGGTGAGTTTGCGAATCTGTCCTGGTGCAATCCTAACACTGACTTTTCTCAAAAGTCCATATGCTGTAGATGATAGATAGACAACTAAACTTCACCTTTTTGTTAGAGATAGGCTGGTAAACAGTGTGACAATGGTTTTCATTATCCCCCTTCACAGGCTGACTATTTAATTTATATCCATAAAACACCTCGACCAAAATGGAATTACCAGCAGCCACATCAGGTCTGTCCTAGTCTATTAAACCACAGGGGTGACTGGTTTCCAAGCAAGATAAGGGTCCAAAGAAGTATTTAGTGTCATGCACTTTCTAGTGCACTTGTTCGTGAGGTTGATTTTATTTTGCATGTGAACGTTGAGGAAGGTAACTGGGCTGGTGACGTGACTGCAGACTACTTAATTCACCCCATGTAGACCTGCCCCAAGCAAATAACAAGGTGGCAGCGAGGGCTGATTAGAAGAGAAAGTCAAAACTGTTGTGAAACTCTCATCCCATTTTCTCATCCAGATCGTCTAAAATATTTTCAGAGCTTCACACTAGCGCTCTTTTTTTTTTTTTCTTTTTTTTGCTACAGTATCAGGCTTCTTTTGTTGACTTACGGTGTTAGCAGCTGTTGGAAATGTAGAGAGAAGAGATTGCTGCTGCCTTTTGACTCAGTGCAGGAAGGGCATGATGCAAAACCTTCCCTGCTGGGGAAGGAAGGTGGGGAGTGGTTTTTTGATCATTTCTAATGATAACATTGCTGGGTGAAGATATGAAAATATTTGTTCCCAGTCTTTGATCTAAGCAGCTTACCAACCAGCAGCCCCACAGAGAGCTGTTAGGAAAACAGGTAGAGAACAGAGCCCTATGTTGTTCCGATGCAGTCCTGTTTGTCGTACAGGAACGTAAAGCCTTGCTTCTCTGAGAGTAGGAATGAAACGACAGGAGGTAGCGTTTTTCCTTACTGATTCATGGCTTCCTCTCACTGGGGACACTGCCTAAAAGCTTCCCTCCGGACTCTTCCTCGGTGCCTGCCTGTTTGCATGAGCTCGGTTTCTCCCCAGCTCTGCGTGTGTTGTATGGTGGCTCCCCTTCTCCCAGGGATCTCGTTCTACAATGAAGCTCCGTTCTTGTATGTGTTGTCTCGTGTCAGTCTGCTCCACGGGAATTGTGGATAAGAACTTACGTATTCCCCATTTACTCTGCAAATAGTGTGCATCAATGCGTAAAAATTCAGTGACATAGTAAGTGTTAATGCTTCGATATATTTACTGGGAAGGAGGAAACTGTCACCAGTTGCTAGGTCATTTAAAAGCAACGGCAATGAAGTCACACTAGTTAAACTTTTGGGGAGTAGTCCTCTTGTTCCTACCCAAAGTGTAAAGAAGCAGCTGGCTTTCCCAGGATCAAAACATATGTTTTGGGTTCTCGTAGCACTGGTGAGAGATCTCGAGCAATAGTCACTTTGTCGTGTTTCCTTCTCCATTTTTATTGAAGCTCTTGTAAGCCTCCATTCCTGCAGCATATGTCCCAGTGGGGATCCTGCACCGCTGATTGCTGTGACCTTCTGATCCTTTACTGCCAAGCAAAAGAAGCCAGCTGAATACGAAAGGCTGTTGTGTTGTTTCTTCTGAACACAGAGACAGAGCTACAAAATGTAGACTCCCACAAGTTTTTAGATCTGGTCTGTTCTACAGAGAACATGCTGGCAGTCAGTTGGGGGTTTTTTGGGTTTGTTTTTTTTTTTTTTTATTTCCATGAATGCTTATTTCACAGAGGATTTAACCACCCTTTACAAAATGAGATAAAGTCCCGTAATTGCTTCATCCAAGATATACACTTTACGTTATGGTTGTGATATTCCAGATGAGATTTTTGACCCAGAGGTAGTTTTGCATCTTGATCACCTTTCACCTGAGACCTTTGAATTTCTTATGATTTGTGACCTGTTTCTTAATCAAGAGGCCTCTCCTGAGGATGAGTTTTGGATCTGCTTCTGGCCCAGACGATCCTGGAGCCATGCTGCTTGGAAGCTGGACAGTGTCCAGAGAAGGTAAACCCAGCTGGTCTCTGTATGCCTGCCCTACGTGGATAATCCCTAGAGAAAAATGTAAAAAATCATCTCCCTTTTACATTTGAGAAGAAAACTTTCCTCATGGGACCCCGAGAGACCTTCAAACACATACATTACAACTAGTCTTGTGAACCAATGGAGAGCTGAAGATGCCCATTTCAGGTATTTTGCCTACTGATGTGCTGCAGTCAGCTGGATAACTGGATATAGTTATTTGTTTTGCCTAAATCATATCCTGTGCCACTCCATCTCTTTCTCTGACAGTGCTTGCGTGTATGTAGCCATGGTCAATCCCCTTTTAAGGCTTTGTCTTCTCTGGCAGAGTGTTTGTTTACAGCAAGATAAATACCATCATTGATTATTTGCTTTACAATCCTGAGTGAGAACAAAGCAGAGGTGATAGTTACCATGGGGCAGCAGGATGAGGTCAGCACCGCGCATCCTGCCTGGGGCTGACCTCACCTAGCTGACTCAGGATAAAATTACGTTGTCTTGATTTCAGTAAGCTTTTCTATCACGACGACGACCTTATCAATCAGACAATTCTGCCACATTATTCTCTGGGGAAGGAAGACCAGTATATAGCAAGGCTGAGAACTACTTTTACATTTCCCAATACTCCTAAACTTGTGTTTAGGGGAACATTGCTCAGTCCACGCTCCACTCTGAGTTTTCCATTTGCGCTGCTCTCTCCCCTCGACCTTCCTTTTACCATCCTGACTAACATTTTCCTTTACAGTAACCTTGAAGAGATTTCCTTATCTGCATATATGACTAATCAGTAAGGTCTTCTGGTTATTATAAAGCAATTTGTTGGAGGTAGGAATTAGAGCATGAAACTAGGACTGAGGAAGCTAGATTTGCAGTCCTTGCTCTACTAATGACTGATTAGATATGGCCTTCAGCAAGTCAATTTGGCCTTGGTTTTCAGATGTGTTGATTTAATTTTTAGTCTTTTGCCTCCAGCTTTCTTTTCTTCCCTCTTCTAGGGGGAGGGAGGTGCCCAAGATGTGCAAACCTGCTATTTGATTTTACTTCAAATATGTCTCAGTCTGGGGAGTCAGAAGTAGAAGTTGTTTTTGGAAATGGTGACATTGTGAATAACGTTCCTCGCTTATCTGCTGCTTATAGTCGCACTGAGGATATGCTCTTTCTTGCAAAGTATTATGGGTGTATAAATGCATTGTATGGCATAGAATTACATTCTGAGAACTTGATTGTTTCTTCTTTATGCTTTACCCTTAACTTCTATGAATATTCCTGAATTTGTTGAAGAATCTGTAATCCGGGGAAGGAAAGCAAGGGTGAATTCTTAAAACTGAAGATTACAGATAGGGTAAATTCAGTAGTAACTCAGTATGAGCGAGTGGAAGGAGTAAAATCTCTGACAGCTGTATTTGTGAACTATTCCCCACAATTAACAGATACAGCTAGAGACAGGAACAATTTATTGGAGTGAATGAATACAAGAAATAAATGTTTTGGAAATACCTAGGATCCATATTTCCAGTTGTAATTAGGCAGCTGCTATCTGTCTGAGAAGTGTCCTTAATGTTACTCTTTTGGGATAGGTCAGGGGCCCTCTCCTTTGGCTGAACCATTTTTCTGAGATCCTGCTCTCCGTCTCCCAGCAGGAGCCTCCCGAGCTGTGCCGGGCTTCACAGCTCCCACAGCTTCCACCACACCCTGCAAGCTGCTGGTCTTCACCCCCTTGCTGACAGGTTCTTCTGCCCTATGCAGGAGCATCTCATCCCACGTGTACATCCCCCATGGTGGGGCTGGAGAGAGGAGAGATCTTCACTGGTAGAGAAAGAGGAAGAAAGAAACAGAAAAGGGACAAGAGGGGCTGACACGAGCCATCTGGACTTTTTTTTCTTGTCTCCCTCTGTCTCCCATCACACAGTCTGGACCTCCCAGGGCAGCCCCACTCTTGGGCTTGAGGATCATTGCATTACATTAGACAGTGAAAAAGGAGACATAGGGTCCAGCAGAGCCAGTCGGAGCAGAGTTTTGCTGCCAACAGATCCAGTTTCACTAACAGTTTGTAAACATATATTAACCATCTTCTTTTTTCTTTAAAGTGTCCGCAACTTGCAGTTTTGAGCCTTCTTTGCCTGCTGGGGAGTCAGAACAGTGTGTCCCAGAGCTGGGGACAGGAACTGCCCCGCATCCTGAGCCAGAAAGAGAGGTCAGCAGACGCATCAGGGGCCTCTGATGCGAGGGAAGTGTGTGTGCCTCCATCCCACCCACCCCCCAGGCTACCCGGCTTTTAAGATGAGTTGGCCATGGTCCAACGGTTGGCCACAGTTCATAGAGAAGTCCTCTAGACTGTGCTAAAGCACTGTGCGTAAGAGCAGTCTTTCCTGGTCATTCCACTCTCTTCACCACACTTTCGTTTCTTTTCAGTCACCTGTGGTTTTTGGCTGCAATTAAGAAGGAAAAAATTTCTGGCAGTTCTGCTGTTGCCCGATTTGGCAGTTTCGCCGCTTACTTCCAGTAATTATCTCTATGTCGCAGATACGGCCTCAGTGCCAGCTTTAGGAAAACCTTCCACCTTTCTGGTGTTCGAGTAAGGAAACGGATTCTATAGGAAATTGCTTTCCTCCAAGAACAGCCCCTGCTTTACAAATGCTCTCGCTGAGGTCTTTTGGAAAAGGCTGCATGCGAGATTTGAAATATGCTGATGTGCAAATCATTTCAATAGCTGACCTGCAGAATCTGTTGGCAGGGCTGCTCCGCCAGAGCAGTTTGTTCTGGAGGCAGTTTGCTCCGCTTCCCAGACGCCTGCTTCGTTCTGGCAGCCGCACGTCTTCTGGCCCAGATGCCTCCAGCCTCTTGTCCAAGTTAGGAGCTAGACAAATTTTACACACTGTCCTGTAAATGCACCTCAGCTTATCATCCATGCAAAGAATTAGACCTAAAGCTCAGGCTGCCCTTTTGCCTCCCAAAGTTATTTTAAATGGATCCAATAAAGATGGATTATGGATTTACAGTGGTAGCTGTGCCGGCTGGACTCCCACCGAGGAGGGGGGAGAATCACTGCTTTTCCTTGTAAGGGTATTTGCCCGACCGCAGAGCGATGGTGAAGGCTGCCAGCCGGCCTGAGCAATAGCAGGCAGGGCTTTGAAAGCAGCAAAGCACATAGAGGCAGATCCTCCCAAAAGAGCAGATGCCGAAGCAGATGTTAAGGCCACATCGAGGACCACTGGGCGCAGCTGTGGGGGGTCGTGGCAGGAGATTGCTTCCAGGACGTGGATCTGAAATTCTTAGGTACGGCTCACAGCCTTGGTGTGCCTCTCTCTTTCAGATCCTCACAGCCCTGCCACAAGCCTCTTTCTAAATGTTTTGCAGAGTTTTCCAAAGTCAATTTAAAAACAGGTCTTTGAAACAGATAGTTTTTAAGACCTTCAGACCCAAAAGAAATGAAGATAGATGCCCTAATGCTCACAGCAAAGAGCGTGAGCTTTTTAGCATTGTTTTGCTGTAACGTTACATTCAGTGATGTTTCTGACATGTTTTGCGGACTGCAAGCAGACTGCACGTTCACTGATTACTTTCTGACCTTGAGGTACAGCCCATCTTTCAATTACCCTGTGACTCTGCTAATTTGGTCTCATGTCAGGGGAGGGGAGGAGCACCCTCAGTGTTAAATTACCTGCACATACGGACATATGGACGCATCTCTACATCTGTTGAGTCACACGAACGTGACCTCTCTTCGGCAATGCGTTGCTGCGGTTTCTCTTCAGGTCCAACACTCCAGACATTGATTGTAGGTGGAAAGACACAGTGCTGATTATGTGGGGGTCAGGTACTGCCCCTGTGGGACAAGAGGCAGAGGGTAAATGATGGAGACAGCGTACGACTGACAGGAATAAGCACTGATCAGCAGAACTCAAAGACAATGCATGAGGAACAAAGACCATCCCTTTTCAAACAAAAATCATGCACTCTTTTTGCCTGATGCAGTTTTAAGAGTTGGGGTTGGTGGGATTGCCTTTGTAATGGCAGCTACCCGGACAGGCCTGGGATCCAGTTGGTATACAGCACAAAAGAAAGTGCTTGTGGCTCACGCAGGCTGGGGCATTGCGCCCCAAGAGAACTTTGTGTTCCTCTCCGCCCTGGAGCTTTCCAGCCTCTGACCAGTGACATCTTACCTCGGTATCGCTGCAGTAGTGCCCCCCTGCCCTGGTGCCCAGCCTGTTTTCCTCTTGGGGAGCTCCATTTCGCCTGGAGGGATGGCTCAGCTGATAAAGCAGCTGCTGTACGGTGGCAGATTTCAGCCTGGTGCTATTAAAAAAATAAAAAAAAAATAATCGGAATTGGTTCCAGTTTATCCCAACCATCTAAACCCTAATTTGAGGCTGATCAGCAGCTGCTTCACGAACAGCTGAGACGCCTGTGCTGAGGGACCGGGAACCTCTGGGAGAGGGGCAGCGCAGGCTGATAGCTAAGGGGAAGGGTAATTACTTGTGTCAGACCTCAGTCTCTTGGTGCAGAGGTTGCGTAGCAAATCGCAACACAGCAAAGAAAATCAGAGTTGCGGGAGATGTCTTCACGAGTCTGTAACAGAGAGGGTGTTATGTCAGTGTCAGAAAAGCGAACATGTTGAAACAAAGCGTTCAAATGTAGTAGGAAAACAGCTATATTTAGCTGCTCTAAAAATTGCTTAGTACCAGACATGAAGGAAATGGCTGTGGCAACCTACGCTCCTCCAGTTTCACCTGTTGCGGTGTTTCTTAAGCCTAGAAATATCTATAAAATAAGTAACAAAGCTGTTAAACCTTCCCCAGAAGAGGCGTAAACAAACTGAAATTCACTTGCCAAAGCAGCTAGTGCTGAACGATGGATTGACCTTGAGCTGTGTCGATTTGCTGTAATGCAAACCATCTGCAGGCTGAAACAATTAAAGCCTTCAGATCTCCTAGGAGTTTCCTTCCTCCGATTATAACTTATGTGCTGTGGTAGAACATAGAGGTAAACAGCTAGTTAGCGTGGACCTCTGTGTCTGTGTAATTTTATGGTGCAGCACATACAAAACCATTTCCATTTGAAGTGGCAGTCGGCTTTCAAGTAGAAAATATAGTGTGTGCTTGGTGCTGAACGCTGGAGTCACAGCTTGTAAAACAGCCTGAGTTAGACACATCTGCTTCGCCTCCTCTGCTTCCCTTCCCCCAGCTTCTCCTTCAGATCTACCGTTTTCGGTGATTTTTAACCAAGTTTCCGTAAAGCGCTGGTCCTGCTGGAGAGGCAGTGCTCAAATACAGACCTTCTTCTGTAACGCCCCTGTGCATGTGCCCAGCTGAAACCCTCCTGCCTTCTCGAACAGCGGGACGTAAATAGTGCTTCTGTGCGGTGAGTCTGTGGCCATGGCTGAAGAAAAGGGACTGGATAACAACTGCAAGTGATTTTATAAAAATCTTGCTTGCTTTACAAGTAGTTCGGTTTCCAGAAGCTCCTTAAAGCCTTAAAAAAATCAATCTATTGCCATGGCATTAGAGTTTGGGCATTGCTGCGGTGGGAAAATACCAGAGACGTTGCTTCTGTAGGACCTCTGTTCAATTTGCTACGTCCCGCAATTGGCAAAATTTCATACTAAAAGCTCTGCAGTGTAAAACCTCTTTTTACATGTTCTTCCACCATTTCTCTCCATCCAGATGATAACAGCATTAAAATTTCGGATGATCCCTTTTCAAATCACAGTGAAGACTAATCACCCAAGCTTAGTAAAACAAGAAAAGAGTTTTATTTTCTAAGAGTAATGTTTTTTTCTGATTCTTCTGAGCCAGCCATGACTATGTCCCTCTGCAGCCACAGGCCTCCGTCCCAGGGAGTGACCCCTGCCCTCAGGCCAGGTAGTGCAGAGTGGCTCAGGTCCATGTTTCTCAGAGCTGTCCCCTCCTAGAGCAGGCTGTCCCCTACACCCCTACACCTGTGGGCTTAAGATATGGCGTGCATGTTTTATTGGTTCAAATTGCCTGGAAAATGTGAGGGGAGGCTGAGGGGGCGGCACTGGCTGGGATAGCATGAGAGGATGGTGAAGAGCAGAGGAAGGCTGAGGGGTCCATGCTGCTGACATGGCGTGATTTCTGGCGCTGACTACCCCTCTGGGGGTTGTTTTGAAGGAAATGCACTGATTTGCTGTAAAAGAGGGCCCACAAATGGACTCACATGTAAAATAAGACTATCACAGCATCAGACCCTGGGACTGAGCTGGGAAGCTGGATTATTTGGAGTGTAGGTCCAAATCCTGTCAATTGTAGGTCACATTATGTGTGTTATGTATAAAGGGCTATCTCTAACAAACAGGCAAAAGTATATCAAATGCCAGATTTACAGTTTCGTTTGTGACCTGAGTACTGGCCTGTGTCTGACCTATGCTGGAGGCTGGAGAAGTGAGGAGGGTCTTGGTCATGCCCTGAATTGCAGCGCTGAGGGAAAAATGTTAAGCTCAAGGCAGTCAGTCATGAAGGAGGCATTTTCCAGCTTACAAGTACTGGTCTTTGAGATGCAAAAATATCCTGTTTGTGTTTTATTTTTTATAACATAGGTGTTTTTTTGGTTAATAAATCAAATAAGAATAAGTCATGTCAACTAGCCCTGCATCAGCCTGGGGCTCGGGCTCTGACCTCTTCACCCTTGGCAGGACCAGATGTGGCAGCAGGCAGAGGCATAAATAGCATTTTTCCCTCAGGGCGGGATGTTTTTTCTGCTGCATCTAAATGCAAATATTGCTTATTTTCCCTCTGGTCATCTCTTTTTTGCCCCCAAAGTGCTGTCGTTACATCTGAGTGATAAAATGTAGGTAGAGGAGAGCAAGAGCTGCACAGAAGCAGGAAACCTCTGACAAGGCTACAGCCCCGTGTGGTCTGCAGCTCTCCTGGACTTCTCCTTGATGTAAGGTGTCCACTCCCTCCCTTCCTCTTCCCTCCGTATGTGAAGCCAGGAGGCTGACTTTATTCTGATAAATTGAGGATTCAAGATGCTGTGCACATCATGCCACAGTTTTGAAAGAAAAAAAAGCACCACCATATATTCTTTTTTCCTTTTCTCTTTTCTACCTCTCCAGTATATTCTCAGCACTGACACGTTTTCTTTAGCTGCCCTTTCATGTAGTGCATTTTTCCCATAATTATCCTTTTTAATTCTTCAGTATGTTTTTTTCTCTAAATCTTCCTTCAAAAGTAGAAGCATACATCTCAGCTTTCCGGGATCTGTGCTCTTTTTCCACCCAGAAATCGGTCTGGCCATTTGTATGGGGATTTTCAGGAATTATGGATAGAAGAATCTGATTCTTATTTCGAAATACTACCTTTTTAGTTTGGTTTTTACTTTGCTGATTTGCCTGTTTATCACTTGTGTTTTTTCCAGTCCCTGCACTCCTGACTCTTCTTTAAACCGTCCTATTTTTTTTCGCCTGCACTGATGCTCTTGCAGCGGGGGAGGAAGAGCACGACAGCAAAGGAGGGAATCAGGAAGCCTTAGGCCAGTGAATGGGGCATGGACCAAATGTGAATGGAGTTAGTGAGAATTAGCTAAAAGAAAGTCTGATTCAGGGCAAAATTTTCGAAGGTGGCCACATCCTACTGAAAATGTGAAAAATATTAATCTTTTGCAGAAGTACGGGGCGAGGGGGGGGGAATTTAATTACCTTGCATTAGCAGCTGGCAGCTCCTGGGTTGCCTGCTGGGCTGGCAAGCTGGGGGGCAAGCATGGCTGCCCTGCTGCAGCCCCCAGCATTTCAAACTGGCGGGGCTGGCGCGGCACGCAAAGGGCACTGCTCTGCGAGGCTGATTTTTTTCAGATTTTTCCAGCTGAGGGTGGACCGTATGGATTAGACAGGCATGTCAGCAACAAGTTGTCAGATCTGTTGTCCTGTCAAACAGCACTGTCTTTCTGGGATGCTTGTCTCCATGGTCTGTTTGCCAAGAGGATTTACTAGAAAGTCCTAAACTTGCAGGGACAGTTTCTAGGGAGTTTCTACTATCTATCACAATCAGACTTACTAAACAGAGCAAAATACCATCTCGTACACAGTATGACAGGACAATTTCTTGTTCTTTTTCTAGGAAATGACAATGTGGATGTGATTCCCTGACCGGAAGGCCCCTTCCCCCACCAGTTCTCTAGTTTGAGGACAGATGCTAGGAATCGGATTGCAGCTACAGCACATTAGGGCTCACATTTTCGTGGTATCCACAAAGCACGCTGAGCTTCCACAGTTGTGGTTTCTATACTTAAAACAGAAGGTCCTAATTAATTTTACTGCCCCGTGTATTTTTACATACTGTTAGCAATTAGGAAGAGAATTAAAAGTACGAGAATGTCTGTTTTTTGTACACTTTATTATAGAATATTTCCTTAAGATTATATTTTCTTGTATAGCAGCTCTACCGCTTACCCTGGCAAGATGAGGATGCCTACAGAGAATTAGATGACAGCACTCCCAGGCCTCTGAGCTTCCCTTATGCCAACCTTAACTTATACTTAACTTATAATAGTCAGACTTAACATCTGACTATTCACATCAATGGGACTGTGTGAGTAAGGATGAATTCTTCACCAGTTTATTGAGTTGGGGCTTTGGGGCTACGTCTGGGTGCTGACAGACTTGTGATCTGACATTGCTAGGGCTGGCTACAGCATAAGCTAAGGTGGCCATTGCTGCAGGGAACAGATTGCCAGATGTAACTAACGTGGCGCTCAGCTTTGAACTCTTGCTTCTGCTGGCACATCCACCAATATGTCTGTGCCACAAAAATCCAGACTTTGAAACCAGAGAGAGGGGCAGGGCAAGACTCACTTTGGGACATTTGCACAGCTCTTTGAAACCCTCTGATTAAACAAACGTATGACAGACATCCGAAATATTTGTTCATCATTTGTATTGCAAAATCTACCTTTTCTTATCTGTGACAAGAAAGTATCTGTTTAATAATGCAGTTTATAGTCAACTACTAGCAAATGTGTCTGCTTTGGAGAGCAATTCTGCCTAATTGGGATGCAAATACCCTGAAGAGAAATGCACATGAGTAGAGGATTGCTTTACAAGTTTTATCCAAATCCTTTCAAAGGTAATGGGAGTCATTCAGTTGGTCCTGGTGGGTTTTGGTCAGGATGTGGAAAGGTCGATGCTCACATGGCATGAGGAGGCCAGACTCCATGGCAGTGTCTTCAAACTGCAGAAATACTCCCTTGGTGAAGGCTGTACTTCTAGCCTTACCCTGGCCAGTCTTGAGTCATCTTGCTAAGCTAGATCCACGCCACTCACATCTTTTTCGAGGTAAAAAAGGGGTATTGCTTGAATATTCTGGGAAACTGTCAAACTCTAACCCAGGGATGATGCTAATTCCAAAAGTGTGAGGAAGGATACAGTTTCATCTCTATAGCTTTAGGTTGGAACCAAGGTAAAGTCCCCAGTCCTCCAAACTGTGTGCATGTTTAAATTACGTGTAGCTCTATTGATCTCAGTAAGACTGTGCCTGTGGGTAGATGGCCGCACATTTGCAGCATTGTAAAAAAGTAGACAAGCACAATCTCACTTTTCTGTCCCCTTTTTATGTCCCTTCAAAATAATGTGGGTCTGACCGCTCCAAGATGCTATGAGGGAGGTGAACTTGGTCTGGGTTCTGTTATCTCTGCCCAGTGTAAGTATCTACCATGACAGTATGGTGGATGAAGACCACAGATTTGGTGCGTGACTGCAAGTTTCTGAACGAGTAAGAAAATTATTACATGGCTTATTTTTAGTTTCCAGGTATCCCTTTCATTTTGAGGATTTTGGATGAAAGAGTTGCACTAAGGGGACTTAAGGGTCAGGCAGAATTAAGAATTTCAGGAGCTGGAAGCGGATTCCTGGTAATGTTTTTTAAAGTTTCATCTGCCATAGCACAGCAACTACATGTCCCCGTGGCATTTCTTCACCAGGAGATGAAGACAGGCTGTTTAGCTGTCTCCTGTTTGCTTTCAGTCTGCACCCATGTGCCTGTGTGGCTGGAATGACCTTGTTTGAATGAACAAGTCTCTGACTATGAATCAGAGGGTAATTGTCATTGCTGCCAGTGGTACTAAACAGACCTGAGCTATTAATTCAAGACGAATGGGAGAAATGAGTAAACAGAAAGTTTACTGGTGTAAGGAAACTACAAGCCTGAGTGGATGTTCTGTGTTGGTTGTATTTCAACTTTATTGCTTTGCTTTGATCATTTGCGATTACCACTGTTTTCAGCTAGAATGTAGAAAAAACTAAAGCCACACGATTTCTGAATTATTTTTTCTGATTTTAAAAGGACAGTCTGTTAAAACTGACTTTTCTTTCTCTGCAACTTGTTTTGGGGAAGTCTTTGCTATACAGCCATAATCTGTGTAATGAACATCACAGAATAATTATATTTCCCTGTAAATATGTTAGAAATAAGCTAAATTCAATGTCCTTTTAGGTGTGAACCCTTTTGGATTTCAGTCCTAAGCATATCTTAAGGTTTAGTATGTCCCATAAGCACTGATCACGGATAAAGCAATGTCCATGGTCGAGTCTTTACAGGATCAGGGCTGGCACTGGTAAAAGCATGTGAAGGTGGAAAATAAGAGGGAGAGAGCAAACCACAGGACTCCAGAAGTGACCAGATGGGTTCCTGAAGCAGACAGCGGCTGGGGGCATCTTGCAAATTCATAGCAATTATAATTATAAATACTGCCAGGGTCGTTAATGAAACTCTTCCTGCAAAACGCTAGTGACACCAGGGGATACTAATGCAGGTTTAGAGTGAAGTAAGGAAGTTTAATCCCTGCACTGACCCTTTCCCTCCCACAGCCCACGTCCTGCTTCCCTTCACCGCTCCAACCCCACCGGAGGCTGCCACAGGTCCTGCCTGCCGGAGCTCGTCAGCACCCTTGCAGGGTTTGCCCTAGGGGGAACTGAAGTCAGGAGGAATCTGTAGGCTCTTCTCTTGAGATCTCCACATTACTGTTTTTATTTTAATAGAAATAGCGTCTCAAATGCTGCAGGACTCTCCAAGCCCGTGCCCTATCTTGCTTTCCTGCTCCTTTGATCCCGTGCCTTTTGATGTAGTCTGGCAAAAGTTTGGAAAAAAGACCAAGGCTTGTGTGTAGACCTGAGCATCTTAGTCCTGGGACTCAAAGCAGCATTCCTGGCAGAGTGAATGTTTAGTAGCTTTCCCGTTTTAATGAGTCCTCCCAGTTTCTATGTCAGAGGGCTAAGGGGATGTTTTAGAAACATGTAAACATCATGCAGTTGCTGATGGAGTTAATGTAAACTCTATAGGATGTTTTATCAGTTGTCCATTTGTTTAGTCTGTTAGCAGAATAGGGGGAAAGAGAGTCTTAAAATACCCAAAAAGTTCCTATAAAAAACATCGATGGACTGTTGTCCCTCTCTTTCTTTTGCTAAGAAGCAAATGCGCAAGGTTAAAGATTTAAAATGTCATGTTAAGAAAAACTTTCTAACTCAATAAATAGCTTAAACACTGGAAGGGATAACTTTGAGTAGATGTTACACTACCATACTGTATTTCAAGAATGGGTTAGCTAAAGGTCTGTTAGGGATGGTGTAAAGCCCTCGATTTTTCTTCAGACCAGTGGATGAATTTACTGAACTACCCCTTGTAATCCTGGTCAACTATACTTTCCTGTGGTATTGTGATCACATCAATAAAGTGATATTTTGATACAGATAAACAAATGAAGCTGCAGGACTTGTGAAGCAGTCCACCTGTGTGAAATTCAATGTCTGGTTCTAAGAGTTATTTCAGTTATGGTAGTTGAAAGTCCTCATCCTTGCAAGATTCATTAAATTATTCACACCTGTTTTGCCATTTAGGAAGTTCAGCTTTAATTTCAACTTCTCTGAAAGCTATGCCTGATGTTTCATTTCTCTGAACTGACTCTCGAAAACAACAAAGTGATTTTAAAGCTGAATTTTATCCGTGAATGTAACAGTGATTTTAAATATTCTTTTTCCCCCTACACAACAGAAAGCTGTATATGACACAGGTTAGCTTTGCCTGTGATTGCTTTTTATTAATATTTTATTCACGAGACTTTTGCTTTGGAACATACAGCGCCCATTACTATTTTTGGTTGTGTTAATTGAGTCACCACTTTTAACTGGCTTGAATGGGCTATAGTTTAAAAATATTCTGAAATTCTACCTGTGTCATCAAGCTTTAATAAAACACCAAAAATGTTTCTTCTTTTTTTCTTCACAGGTGCATTTGCAGCAGTACTTGCTACTTGAACTTAATTGTTCATTTAAAAAGAAGGCATCTTCTTCTTGCCAGGTGCCTGTGTGATCCTGTGAACACTGTTTGCCAGCTTAATTTCTCACTGGGTTGAATTATTTCTTGGAAGGACTAACTGAGAGCCTCTATAGTGCTTGTAGAGTTTTAGATCTCTCTCCTGTTCCACATTCCTTGGCTTTTAACTTCATTGTTTTAACCTAATGCTTCAATAATTGTACTTAAGAACAAATATGCTTTCAGAAAGCTTATTACTAACTTTATCTTGAGACATGGCTGTCTTTGTTTTCATTATGCAGTGTGGGGTTTTTTTGTTGACTATTTAAGAGGCCTGACAGAGTGAACCAAAAATAATGCAAGGCTGGTAGCGTACAGGTTTCAGTGCAGCACCTAACAAAGAGCCTTGGATGAATCTTACCTAGGTAAGATCAAGAAGTCAGTTTCAGAGGGTGGAAAAGTACTTGTCTGGGGACAGACACCTTGAAAATATGAACAGAGAGTAGCCTGGGAACAGTGAAATCCACAGGCGTACCAGTTCATCTTTAAGTACCGGTCTTGCAAAATACTTGGGAGGATTTGGTTATGTTATTTGCAATTACCAAGCAAATCAAAATTGAAAGAAATCACCTCTGTACCTTCATGTGAATTGTTTGATTGAGTGTCATGTCTGAAAAAACTTAAAGTAAAAAATCACTGTCAAATTAAAAATTAAAAGTAAAAAAAAATCACTGTCAAAATTAGTAGGCTTAAAGCCAGAGCTATAATTGAGGAGTGAACTCGTACTGGAAGATCTACCACAAAGAACTTAGACATATTTTCTCCATCATTTTCTCCATCTCCATTCGGAGGAAAAAATGATACTATAAATCTTTTGGTGTTATCAATACAAATCATGCTTGACAGACCAGGTGAATGCCATGCCTTGCTGCCAGAGAAGATATAAAGTCGAGCCCAGGACTTGCAACTGATGTTGCACAGGTGGACTCTGAGCTCCCTGGTAGCAGCTTATTGTGTCAATGATCCGCTTTGCCAGCTTGATGGTCCACCCACATGCTATCAGGTTTGAGCCGGCGGCCAAGCAAACAAACTATGCACACAGTGACTTTTGTTGCTGGGGAGTCCATCAAGTGGCCAGCAGGTTACATTTAAAAACACTTTTCTAGTTTGAAAACACAAATCCGTTTTTGTAGCACACCCGAGTCACTTAAAAACCTTCACGTTCCTCGTGGTCACGGTCAGGGGCGTTATATCCAAAAGCTTTGTAAACTGATGTTGCTGGGACTCACACAGGTTCAGAGGCAAGCCCAGCAGATCTCTGGTGGGACTTCCTTTTGGCATGGGGCTGGTCTTGGCGAGCCAGGTAACACAAAGCTCATTTGTCTCAAGCAAGCATTTTAATATGTTTTAGTCGCATTCAAGTAACTTGGCATTCAACTTAAAGCTATCTTGAATACCATGGGGCTTTACAGTGCCAACAAGTAGGGTCAAGATCTGACACATTCACATCTACTCTGTTAAACTCAATTATTTGTTTTTAAAAGCTATGCAACCTTCTGATCTGCCAGAAACCAAAACTCCATACAAAAGTCTGGGAGAATCAGAGTTTATGGGAAAGTAAGGATTTAACATCTCCCAAACTGATTAACTGGTTTTATTTCTCAGTGTGAGCTGTTTTGCTGGTGTTGAGGTGACTTTTATCAGTATGTACAGCATACTGGTGGGGGAAAAGCACCTAGCTGGTACTAACAGACCCAGTCCCCACTTGGGGGGGGGGAGACAGGAATGGCCACACATAGCAAATGAGGAGTTTGTGAGGGGCCAGCGAGATGGGGATGGGGAAGAGGGAAAGGAGACGTCAGCTGATGGCATCCCAGAAACACCTGTGGCTGAGTACTGAGACCACGGCTTAGACCGCGGCTTAGTAAACACGCCGCATCCGATCTGTTTAATCTAAAGCTGTGCTGTTGCTGGAAGGTGTAGCCTGCCCTCCTTCCTGATCCCCACAGCCCTGTGTCCCGGGGTTTGCTCCAGCGGCGAGCGGCTGGGGTGACTCACTTCCCCCCGCGGGAGCACTTGCGGTGGCATGGGGATGGCTGGAACGCTGGGCTGAGGGCGTGCAGGAAAGGCAAGTCTGCTTTTTCGGGCAGCCTTAGGAAGCCCTACCTTAAACCCAGTATCCTGTCTGTGACAGTGACCAGCCCTAGATAAATTAAGGGAAGACATGAGAAACTCTGAAGCAGGTAATTACGGAGTGACTTGGCCTTCAGGCATTGTCTGTCATTTCCCCCATTAATGACGAGTCCGATGTACGCCCTGCCTCTTATCAGAGCTTGTGTGCTTTTTAAATATGTTTCCCAGTTGCAGCGCTGGATATTCTCGCTATCTGTACACATATCTAATCTCTGCCGGGTCTTCACAAGCCTCGCTCCTCGTTACCTCCTGGGGCCACGAATTCCATTGACTTAATAGTCCGTGGGGCCGGTGTTGGGAGGCGAGGCTGGGCCACCACCCACGGCAGCTGTTACTGCCCAGCACCATTTGGGCCTGCTACCGGTTGCGAAGCTTAAATTCAAGGATTACTGGAAGAACAAGGCAGGAGAGGCTTGCAATTATTGGTTATTTTTTAATAACTTTGTTCTTAGAGGTGCGTAGGAGAGTGAAAGCAGGTAATTAGTAGGGGAAAGCTTAGGACCTTCTTTCCTTCGCAAGTCGTCCCCCGTCCGTCCCCCCCCCGACTAGCCTCATCGCTTGCAATTAAGGAGGGGAGGTGATAAGGTGCCAGCCCAGAGGCCGGGAGGAGGGTCGGTAACTCCAGCCCGGGCCCGTCCTTTCCCCGCCTCCCCCCCTCGCCGCCCGGCCGAGGGCTCACCAGGCCGGCGGGCCCCCCCCCCTCCCCGGGCCGGGGGTTCGCGGGG
>VYZM01000248.1:842200-889301 GCA_013398915.1 Dromas ardeola | reverse complement strand
GCAGCGGCGGGGCCCCATGCGGCGGCCGGGACGGCGCTCTCCGCCGCCCGGCCCCAGCAGCAGCACCAGCACCACCAGCCGCCGCCGATGACCTGGACCAGCAGCATGAGCAGCGGCTACAGCAGCCTGGAGGAGGAGGAGTCCGAGGAGTTCTTCTTTACCGCCCGCACCTCTTTCTTCAGGAGGCCGCCGGGCAAGACCCGGGCCGCCCCGCAAGTAAGTGCTGTGCGCCGGGCTGAGGGGCGGCCGGGCCGTGGTGGGTCGGGCCGCCGCCTTCCTTGCTCCGGCCTCGGCCTCCACGTGTCCGCCGCCCCCTCCTCCGTGGGGAAGGACCGGCCGCAGCCGCCCGGGCCCCGGGGAGGAGGCGGCGGGGAAGGGCTTCCCTCCCCGGGCTTCGAGCAAGGGGCTCCGGCAGCCCGCCGGGGTGCCCCGCTCGGGAGCCGGCCTGAGGGAGCCGGACTGCGGGTCTCTGACTCCCGGTCCCCAATCCCCGGAGTCCGGCGGGCTGGGGATGGGATCAAAAATCGCATGTTTGTGTGGTGAGTAAGCGTGCTATCGGCTCTGCCGGCGGCTCTCCGCCGGGGTCCGGCAGGGTCTGCCGCTTCACCCCGCTGGGAGCTGGCTTGCAGGGGAACGACAGCCTCTTCAGCGGTTTTGTTGGCAGAGAACGGCCCTCACAAGTGTTTTAAGTGCCTTGGTTTAAGTATTCAGGCTCAGGAAGCCAACTGTAAGTGGGCTTTGAAGTGAAGATCTGATTAAAAACAAAGCAAAACCCCCAAACCAACCCCTTTTGTCGTCAGCATTGAAATTTCGGTGGAGGACCTTCAGGGCTGCAGGCAGAGAGAGAAGTGTTGAGGAAGCCTTGCCATAACAGGACCAGCCCCTCTCTCCTAGGAGCAGAACTCGTGTCAGGGATACAAGACGAAACAGTCCTTGCCCGATCCAGAGCAGTCGTTGAACCATATAGGGTAAACGACACAACTCTTTAGTTAAGCAGTCCGGTGCCTCTCATTTTTCTCTTCCCAAAGCGCAGGATCTCTTTCTAGAGGTGGTTTGTATCTTTGGAAACTATTAGCTAGCGAGCCTGTTTTGTTTATGCTAGCTCTTCTTCCCCTGCTCCCACCAGTGTCTGTGGCTCCCCTCTCTTCAGCGCCTGTTTCATTGTACAAACTTCTGGTGTTTTTTCCCCACTGCACTTTGGTGTCGATATTACTGCGGCTATGGAGACCTAAACTTCCTTGTCAAAGTCTGGATACCTTGGGTGCCCTCTGGCCCACTGGTGGGGCGTGTCAAGACCCATCATTCGTTGCCCACAGCCGCTCCTCTAGGCTATGTTGTGCTGCAGAAAGCCAAACTTGTTTTCTGTTTCTCCGAGGTTCTCCATTTTTTATGCCCCGTTTGTGATTTGCTTAAAACTTAAGCCCTCTAACCGCCCCTCGGGAAACTCCTGCTCCTGTTTGAGGAAGTGCACAGAGCTTTCTCGAGATTTGGCTTCCTTTGCGAAGTTTGGCAGGGAGCCTGGCCGCACCCTCTCCCTACACCTGAGCTCTGGCACCTTACGCAAATAGGCTGGGACCAGCTTTTTATCCAGTCGTGTCTGCTTCCCCAGGGTGCTTCTCGCTGCACCCCTCCTCAGGGGTCATCTTTTTCTTATCTATCTTGAGTTTCAGCCACCCACTGACCTGAGGGGCTCTCTGGAAGTTGACAAGTCCTGCTGGGCATCCTTGAACTTCATCTGCTAACCTGTTTGTCCAGCGTTGGCTGCCACATGGCCCTTACAGAGGAGGACCATGGTGTGACGTTACTGTGCAAACAGATACCTAGCTGCTGTCAGGCGGTGTGTGGCTGCTGTGTCATGAGATATGAGAAGTCCCAGGCCTTGATTCAGATCCTAAAAACACGTGTGTCTTTATGATGCTGTTGTATGAGTTGTCTTACTAAATACTAGTTGTATAAGTAGTAAGTTGTGCAAACGTGTAAATTGCTGTATGTGATGTTAACATTTCCAAGCAAGGAGGGATGGAAAAAAAAACCCTAGAATTTGATATTGTGCTTTAGTAATGGTTCCCGAAAGAATACTGCAGTGAGGTGCTGCAGGGTACGTGTTTTAGTAGCCTGGAACAAATTCATCTGTATTGCTGACTCTGCAGCATCAGAAACACTCAGCTAATGTTTCTAGTCATAAAGTTATTACCAGTTGCTCTGAGCTGCTGAGTTATAAAGAAAAAAAATCCCCAAACAATGCTGAATGTAGATTTCAACAGTCATGTGGCCAGTAAGAGTGAGTTTCCCCTTCCAGCAATAACAATCATAATAAGCCTCTTTGTACGGACGAGGATGTTACTTTTGGTTTGTATTTGAGGTTTAGTCAAAAAATGCATACTATGTCCCCTTGAGCGAAGAGAAAAGAGGGGAGCCGTTAGTTATTGTTTCTCTGTCTTTCTCAACTATACAGATATTAAGTTCTGCAATGTGGGCTTCTTTTCTTGTAGAAGACTTAAGTGCTGGCAATTACTTTTATCCCTCTGCCTTAGCTCCCTCTGCCCGCTTTCTCGTGGGGAAGAAATGGGTCAGAGTGTTGGGCTTGCAGCTGTGCCTGCAGAAAAACTCATTAGTAGCATTTGGACTTGTTTTGCATGGATTTCCAAAGAAAAAAATGGAAATTAAGTAGCTGGGTGAATTTTTGTCTTCCATTTAATGGGGTGGGTACAGGCTTACTTATGTACCTCGATTTCAGCAGCTAAGACAGGATTAATGGATTGATACCAATTTTGGTGTAAAAATCCTATGCTAGTACCTTTGGGCTTTGCCTAAGATGCCTAATCTTCTATACAGTGGTTAAAGATTTGTCTCCTCCTCTCTCTATACCACTTCTTAAAAAAACCTGAAGCATTACAGCATATGACAGGCAGCATGGTGTTTTGGGGCCAAGCGGTGGTCGCAAAGTGATTTCTGAAGCAAGAAATACTTTAATCTGAGGGCAATGTGCATAAAATGCAGGTTGCTTTATGCAGTGTTGTTGCTCATGAAAGTTTAGCTTTATTTAAGATTTCTTATCTTCTGTGGTAAACTTTTAAGTATTGGAGGCTAGATTAAGCTCAGTGTGGCCCTGTTTTGTGTTTGCAGTGGCTCATTTAATAAATGAAAAAGGAGGAACTGTAAGTATTTTCGTCCTGCCAGTGTGACTATTCATGTGAGGTGAAGTTATCCACGTGCATAGGCTTCTGCAAGATCAGACCTGTGGTTCTGTATGATCAAGCCTTTGGAAATTGTCCATTCCCTGTAGAGAAAATACCAAAAGAAGATGTTTTGCACGCTTTTGAAAGCTGACCCCTTTCTCTCCCTCTTTCCTCCCGCCACCCCCATCCTTTCAGGAAAAGTGAAAACAGTCATGCCTGCTCCTGCAAGCCCTACCAGATGTTGGAGGGACACGCATCTTCCTGTGTATCTTTTCTGCGCTTCCCTTCCACACAACAGTTCCCTGTATTCTCACACTTTGAACAGGGTCGATGTAAATCCTTGTGATACTTCTCCTTTCCCAGGTGGCTTGGTGGGCAGTGGCTTTTACAGTGTTGTGGTTGGTGTCTGGGTTAGTTCCCAGCATTGTTAAGCTCCTGTTTTCCATGAGGATCACTGCAAAGACCTGGGGACATCCCTGAGCCCCCTCTGCATTTTGACATCCCCTTCCACTGTAACTGTAAGGGTCAGAAACACAAGAAGAGGCTATGGGGGAGATCTCTCTCCCTGCCCTTACACGTGAGGGATCTGTGAGAGAGGACACCACTGTGCTTGAGGAAAGACTGCTTCGGAAGCTGGCGCTGCTGTGAAGATCAGGGGGCCCCGTTAGAAGAGGGCAAATCCTGCAACCTGTATTCAGTATCTGAATCATGAATAGTTTGCATGCAAAATGTGAGTGAGCTCTGCTTGATGTCTAATGCAAAATGGCTTGGAGATAGAAGTTCGAAACGTCGGTGCTGCTGTGCTCTTTAAAGAAAAAAGCAACTGCCTGTTTATGCTCTGTTTTTCACCACTTTATGTAGGGCTTTGTAGAAGTGCTTGCAAGAAAAATGGAATTGCTTCTGTTGGTAGTTTCCAGAAATCCATGCTTTCTTCCTGCACCCGAGAACGTGCACGTTGCCTCACTGTCAACACCGGTCCTTCCCTGTCTGAAGTCTAATTTCTCTCTCTCTCTTCCCCTTACTGGTCTCAGTCTTCACGGCTTCCAGACCCACCGTCTTAGTTCCTTCGCCTGCACCCGGTGCCCCCTGCCATGACATTTTTTTTGTGGCCCTCTTTTCTGCGCGTCAGTAGAATTTGCAGGTGTGGTAATGGAGGTGGGGAAGGAAATTAATAAAAAATGTGGAAGTGGCAAACGGATGTAAAAGAGCAGAGGAGGTATGAAGGGGAGAGGCAAAAGGCAGAAGGTGAATGTCTCATCCCTAACTAGTCCTAGCAAGGTAACCAGCCATCTCTTGCCATTGGAAGAGGAGGTTTGCAGGGAAAGGTGTAGTAATTTATTTTTTTAATGGCTGAGCTGGTGCAAACATGAAAAAGTAGACAGACTTCTGGGTGCAGAAGCCCTTTTTTAGGTCTGTTCCATGTGAATTTGCGCAGTGGGTCGGGGCATTTCATCGAGAGGAAGGGGGGGGGGGGAAGGCATTTTATTTGGGAAGAAAATGGTTCCTAGGGGTAGAATGCGGTTTGTAACCGCTCAAGTCTAGTTAGAATGGCTTTATGTTAGCACTGTCCGTTATTAATAAGTTTCACGTTGTTTGGCCATTACAGCTCTTCCTGGGTTTCCTTTCAGTAACATTCCCTAGGGAAACTGGCTCTCCTGACTAGCAGAACAAACGAGGTTTCTAATTATAGGCTTGCTTTGGAGCCAAAAAGTTTAGGTTTGTGTTTGACGTGTAGTCATGAAATTTATTTAAAAAAAAAAAAACAACCAAACACTAAAAATACCCAGTAATGTTTCTTTTTTTTTTTTTTTAAATCCATTTGGCAGTCAGTGAGTATTATGGGATAAACATTGTCACAACTAGAATACTTGAAAGTTAAGAGTTGAAGGAATGAGCAGGGTAGAGATTGTGTCTATTTTAAGCCCACGTCACTGTTGGAGTAAACTTGCAGTCCTTATTCTGTGTTTCTGCCTCACTCTTATCTCGGAGCGCTTGATGTGGCGTGTGTGCGTCAGTAGCTTGGAGGAGCCTGGTGGCCGTTTTGGGGTGAACTCCGAGTCCCCTTCTCCTGTCTGACGGCTTCTGGAGGTGAGACGGGATTTACGCTCTGCAGAGGGTGCTGACTGCTCTACACTGCTTTATCGTCGCAGTTGGTTCTTAGAATCGTCAGTTTAAATTTTGGGGACTTAACTATATGACTAGCACACAAAAATTTAAAAAGAAGTTTAGGAGAGGTGGATTAACGTACTGTCTCAAGAAGAGTTCAAGTCACTAAAATTTCTAGTGAGTGCTGTTTTTCTCAGCAGCTTATTTTGTGTCATGAGTGCAGCAACAGTGGCAGGTAGTATTCAGGCTAGGTGACTAACTTACCTTTCCACTTTTTTCTTTAGTCCATTGTGTTAATACTATATTAGGTGCGTCTCAGGCAGTTGCTTCTCTGTTAGCATAAACTTTTGGAGCACCAGCAATGAGTTGATAGCTTTGTTACTGACATTTGTTTGAATATCACCAGATAAACAGTGGAGTTTTTTTTTCCTTTTTATTTGGAGAAAAGACGACTTGGATTCACCTGAGTGTTGGAATACAGTAGCTAGGCTTTGCGCTGGTAAGATCAGGAGTGCCTACTATGTGTGGGTGTTCTGTGATTTAAGTGATATAGTTGAGTTGGGATAATCCTATAGCTTTATCCTAAGTGCAAAGGCAGAAGGGCAGAACTGCTGCAGCTCTGGACTTTCGCTGAAGTCAGAAAGTATTGGGTACCTACAGCCTCATGGTCCAAATGTTTAGGCTTGGGCTTCTTTAAACACATGTGAATAGGCATGCAGACACACGGAATTTTGTTTTAACAAGTCTGGTGAATTCAGGGAAATGCTCTGCTGCGCAACTGAGCTCAGGATCATCTGAGTACACTAAAGAGATTTTAAAAAACTCCCATAAGCAGTTACTTCAGGAAGGAGAGAATTTGGTACCCCATTTTCATGATCTCTTACTTCAACTGTAAACCTGTGTATAAGAACAATATCAGAGTAACCATTTTGGAAGAGGTTCTTGCTGGCTAACATTTAGCCACTGCAAGAGCAAAATTATGAAGAAAAAACAGAGTAAAAACTGATACTGCAGTTTGTCCCTTGCGCAAAAAGCCAGCGGCACCAGTGTTGGATTAACAGTTGCAAATAAACCAATTAACAGAGGGGTTTAGATGAAGTGGTAGGTCTGTAATGCAGTGTTTGCCTGTGACAGCATACTTGTGAGCCAAGCCAAGCAACGCAAGCGTCGGGAAGAGAGAAGTGAGAGCGACAGGTCTCCGTTATTCAACTCCCCTCGCAGACAGGCAGCTAAGACCCCGGGGACTTCTGCAGGCAGCACGTCAGGCCAGGCTGTTCAATACGTGCTGCACTTTCCTCCCAGGTAGAAATAGTAGGGTTTTTATGTATGAATGCATATATACACTCACTTTTTTAAAATATATGTTTATAAATAATTTTTATATATAACGTATTTTAATTTATAAAATATTTTTGTATATAAAATATAACACACACAGAGATTTGTACCTTTTGAGACCAACATTCAGGAAAGGTCTTAAAACCAGCACATCCCTCAGACTTCAGAGGTGGAGTGAAGCTTGCACAGCGTGCTCTCATCCCTTCCAGTTTCGGTGCAGTGCTTACCTGACTACAATGTTGTCAAGTTTCTGTATGTGTTTAGGTGCCTGTAACAAAGCCTGCATGTTTCTGTAGGCAGGTATGAATTGACTCGGGATGAGTAATTGCTGCTTTCCTTGTGTTTCTTTGGCACAGTCGCTCTTTTGCGAGGTTGATGAAATACTGCAGACAGTTTTGAGGAGAGTGCTTCCTATGCAGACACGTATTTGGCTATGCTAAGTAGCCACATGTGATTTATGTAGCAATTAAGATCACTTTCTAGTTACTCATCTGTGTGTGTGTGTGCTGGAGAGGAATTTATGTTCCTGTACACGGAGGAATCTACACTGTGCTGAAAATAATAGTAAAATAACAGTGGTTCATCTGCCTCAGAGGAAGCATCAAGTGTTAGTGTTGGGTCTGTAAGTACTTGGTGTGCTGGTTGTCAGCTTCTCTGTCTCCCTCTTTACCCACTAAGTAATTGTGGAAAGTGCTGTTTGCAAGTGCATTTCTTTTAGACATTATCTACAATAATACAGTAGGGGCAAATTACAAAGACAGTTGTCTGTAATCTTTTGCAGGTAGCCCTGTTGTCTATAATTAGGGCTGTTTGTCTTGTGTTCTGTCTCCTAATTGATCTGAGGTGTGATCCAAGTGCATGGATGCACAGTCTAACCGTGCTGCACTCTTCCTCAGAGCGCACAGTCCTCGTACCTTGTGTTTGCAGTACTCAATCAATATAGTCTCACTAAAGCCTGATTAGTAGTAATAAAAACTGAAGATCAAGTTCTGCTCTGACTGAAGTTTGGTAGTTTGCTAGAAAATTAAGTGCTTAATCTCATTTCCACTGATGCAGGGGATCCTGTGATTTGGCTTGGCCCTACTGAGGAAAAGTTTGGGATAGATCAAATTTGTTAATACTGCAAAAATAGCTTAATGTCTTTATTGATGGCTGATAACCTCTGTTGTAGAGGACTACTTATACGTAGTTGTGCCTAGGATCACGCTAGCCTGTAAACTTGGAAGGGTTTTGTTCACGTGTTCTATTTCGAGCATTCTTTTCTCTTACTGGGTTGCTCTCTTCTGAAGAATTCTGCTCCTCAAGAACAAAACCTGCTTATCTTGCTGTTCGGTCCACCAGCGGCTCGATGTAGTGTGTTCACTTACAGATACGTAAGCCAAGATTACGGCCGTCTTTTTGTTCAGAGCTACTCGTTTCATTGCAGAATATCTTCATGGTTCATCTGAGAAGCATCTGGTAAAGCTGTATAAACTCCAGCAACTGCACTAGGGATTTGCGTGTACAGACACTGGCATATTCTTTGGCACTGCTTAAAAGATTAAGAGTATGGCGGTTGTGTGTTGCATAACGGGAGAATCGACCTGCACTGTTTGTCCTAATGTCTGAAATGAGTAAGTTCAAGGTTCGATGCTGTTGTGAGATCAGCGTAAGAGTCAGTGCAATTCTTTTCAGAGTAGGTGTAATTTGAACTATGGTATTACAATTTCTTTTATTATGTTGTTATTGATGTGTGCAAAGATTATATAGTGTAGGCATAGACGGACATCTTGTGTTACCCTTTATGAAGTAAAAGGTAAAAAAAAAAATGTTTTTTTGCGTCTCTGGTTAGCTTGCTAATAGTAGAAAAGTTGACATGTGGCAAGTGACTGAGGCTCTGCCTAAACGGCACAGCAGGTATGTGCCAACTGTCCAGACTGGTGACCTAGAGACTGGTCAGCCCCTCTTTTGCTACTCCTGTGCATGTGTAACTTTGAAAAGCAGCAGGAAGAGAGGGTTTCTGCAGAAGTGTTTCTGGATCCATCAGGCCGGCCTGTTTAACTGAAGTGTTGAAGACCAAGGAACAGAAAAGTTCATTTTAGTCCCGTCGAACATGCAGGCTCCCCATTTCCAGCAGCAGGAGGACCTGTGGTGCAAAAATTAGACCCATGTGATGGATCTTGTTTTGTGATGGCTCTTGTTTTGTGATGTATTACAGGGATAAATGCCTCAATAGGTGGTGCTCCTGAAAGCTGCTGAAATCCTTAACTCTCCATGAGGCATGGACCTGGCAGCTGAAGGCTTGAAGTGGGTGTTGCTTTCATATTTGGTAGTTAGGGAATGGAGGAGAATAAGGAAGACTTGCTCCATCTGTTGCAGGATGATAAATAGGAACACTTACCTGCTGCTGAGAGCAAATTGGAGCGAATCCTGATTGCACATGCAGCGTGGTAAAAGTCTCATCTGAGATGGGAAGTTGATTTCTGACTTCGTTGTTTTTCAGGCGCTCTAGCTGAAAGAAGAAAAAGTATTATATCCATAGTGTAGGCAGAAAAATCGCCTGTTCATATTTCTGCACCAGGGAGCAATGTCTTGTGCCCTTGTACAAAAATGGACAGTTTAATCAAAAGTTCATACTTGGTGCAGTTTCTGTGTCGGGTGCCCATATACAAATGCTGGCAGTGGGAGAACATCAGACACGGAGTCAGGGGAACATCACTTGTGCAGACAACCTGATGCGAGCTGTAACCAGACTCCCATGTAATCTGCACAAGAGAAGTCCACTTTATTAAGGAGAGCTTGATCTTTCATTAAAGAAATCTTTCTCCGGTCGTGATACTCCCAGCTTTCATGGAGCCTAACTTAGCACAGCGTTATTTTTCTTACGCAGTGTCTACATAAACTGTAGCCTTGTAACTCTTAAGTCTTGTTTTCTGTATTTAGAAGTGTTTCTAAATCTTTGAGCTAATTTTGATGTAAAATCTAATATTAAGGACAGTTTGCAGCTTTTGCATGAGTTAGCAGGTCAGGCTAAAATAAACCAAATCCTGGGAGTATTTAACTTAATATTCAAGTTTAGTTTTTGAATTAAGGGAACAGCTTTTTCCCCTTCAAAGAATATGCAATGCGGAGTGATAACTGACAGGAGTCTTAATCAACTCTTTCTGTAATGAAGACCATTTAGCTGCTCTTAGAGAGCCCAGTAAGTGGATCTCAGGATCTAAGTGGATGGAGTCACAGCAGCTATGTAAGATATTCTCATGGAGTGGGACCATTGTAGAGTTCTAAGACTTGACAATCTTTTTCTCTTTGCTAATATAATTTAGTTATTTCACCAAGGAAGTGACTCTTAAAATATCATTGAATTGCCTTCGTTACCTTCTAATTCGTTGTAGTGGTAAGAGACTACTGCATGTACATATGGCTGGCTGAGCAGACAGCGAGTACTTCTGGACGTCAGTCAGATAAACCTCTGACTTGTATCAACGCGTTCCTTTCAACTGCGTTTCTTTATTCTCATTGAATCTAAAGTTGAATTAATTTACATAAAGAGTTGCCTTTCTTAAGTTTGTTTCTTTGGGCTCCATGGCTGACAGTATGTAAAGAGCTATTCCTGAACAGAATGATTTTTTATTTTTTTTTTCCTCTCTCCTTTTTTCTTCAAGTTCCTGTCCAAGTCAGAACCTGTTTTCTTCTTTGGGTACAAATTACTTTCCCTTCTCCTTTTAGTGTAAGGCTGACTTGCACTGCCGTGGTTTGTGACAGAATTGCTGACAAATCTAAATACCTTCTCTCAACATTCTCTGTATCAGCTGCAAAGTATTGCTTTGGGGTCCGATTTGGCCTTCATGGGAACAAGTTTGTTTTCATAGAATTTGAAAAATGGTATTAGTGTTCAGCTGACCATGTGATCCACCTCTCTGAACTTTTGTTGGTCCCTTGCTTGCCTAGGAGGTATTTTTACTGCTTTTTAAAAAGTATAAAGTTGGCAAAATAAAATTCAACTTACCTAAACCCACCACGTTTTAATTAAAGTATACTAAAGGAAATGCCTTCCACAAGATTTTTAATTCTGTGCTGTAAGTTGCAACTTTATTCTTGAGGAAAATACTCAGTAGACTGTGTTATCGGAGTAGAAGAATCGAGAGAATTCTGTTATTGCTAGCTCAAGCCTGTATGCAAGGGGTCTTTTTGAGGTGGATTTGGCTGTGGGTTTTCGGTCTTTTTGTCACCCAGGTTGGAATTCTTGATCTTCTGTGAAATAAAGCAGAGATGTGCTTGGTACAGTGAGATTTTTGTATCCTGGATTGGGCTGCGTGTGAATTAGCGTGTGTAGATAGTTCCTACATCTTAGACCTGATCACAGCATACGTAGCAGTGTGACAAATCAATACCAAGTATTTAGGTGAGGAGGAGAACCAGCGATGCTTCTTAAGTCAATCGATGTCAAATCAAAGTGGCTGTGTTGCTAGCAGAGCATATTCCATCAGGATTTCGTCTTTGGTTTATTAAACCATAGAGCATTTGTGGTTGCCATGATATTGTCGTGGCAGGTTCATTATAAAATACAGGAGAAATAATTCCTAGTATACACCTTTCTCGAGTTCTGAGAAAGAATGGAACTGTCTGTAGAACAATAACCCTGTAGAATTGCCCAGCTGTCAGAAAATCAAGTAAGTTGGCTTGAAACACAGCAGGTGGTGTAATGCAAATCGGTTTCACTTCTCTTTGATCACCAAATTGCAGTGAGGTTCCTGGGAAGTTAATCCTGTGTTTTGTCACAAAAAAAAAAACAAAAAACAAAAAACCAAACGCTTTGTGCTCACCTGTGCCTGAGACGAACTTTTGAAGTGTGTTTTCATTTGGTGAAGTTACTGGCAGCTCCCTCTTGTTTTGGTTCACTCCTGTTGGGTGTCCTTGGTTCTCCAGTTGCTGTTACCATGTCCCTCAATGCCAGCAGTGGATATGGAAGCTTCTGGGAGGAGTGTTGCACCTGCTGAGCTAAAACCTAGGAAAGAATTAATTTTCTTCTATTAATATGCCACCCTGGAAGGCGTCGTCCCGCTTGTGGGGGCTTCAGGGACTCTGCTAGCAAAGACTTTTGCTGTGATGGTTGTAGGAAGACTTTTGGCCTTCTGAATAGCCAAACTATTGTTCCATTGCTTCTCCTGTGACTGAGAGGTGATAAGGTGTGCATTAATATGACTGTCAAAAAATTTAAATGAGTTACAGATTAGTCCAATAGAACAGAAGTTACAAAATGCCTTTAGTATCTTTCTATATGTCTTCTGCTTACAGCATGCATTTGTCCAGTCACAGGCAACAATGATTAATAAAGTTGTATCACAGTTTATTTTGTTTTATGAATAGAGTTGATGGGTTTGTCTGAGTTGACAGCTGCTTTTGATTCAGTTACATGTTCACATGATGTGAAGCTTATCTCAAGATGGGGAAACATGTTTGTTTATATTGTGCTAAAAGGTTGATATTATGTGAAGTGAAACATCAAAGCAGTTTCTAATGCTCTGAACTTTAAAACTCACAGCTGATTTAATTAAAGAAATAATTAAAAGGCACATCTTTCCCCACCCCTAAATACAGACCCCAAATATTCTTCAAAGCATATTTGATTTTAATGACTTGGTGATTTCCTCCCTGAGGCGTTTTTGAAGTTACCACTGGAATATGAAGATGTAGCTTTGAGTTGTGACAATAATAGACCATTAGTGAAGTAGGTGTTCGTCTCATAAGATGACAAAATGACATGTTCTGTGAAAATAGCCTGGTATTTGCCAAAAAAACCCAAGTCATAAACCTAGTGACTTTTCCTGTAACAGCCAAAGTTGATGGCAGAATTCTTTTTTAGTGATGTATAGCTCAGAACAGCTCCTAAAGCAGCTTGCTAAGGATGCTACTATGCCACCCTTGTGTGTGTGTGTTTGTTTTTGTTCCTGCCCTCGTCCTTGAATTTTAATCAAGGGTCCTGTATTAAGTGAGTTTGGTTTTTAGCTAGGCCTTTATGGCCAATGCTGGAAGAATCTTGTAATATGTAATACAGCTTTTATTATAACAATTAGATAGTGCAATGTTATGTGGAGAATTCAAGATGGAAGCTCCATGCTGTGTGTCTGGATTTAACCTCTTACGCAAGTAATAGCCTGTACGTTTTCATCGTCAGAGATGGATCTGAAAGGTAGTGGGGGAAAAAATTCTTTCAGAATGCGTTTCACATTTGGTAGTGATCGTGTCAGAAGCAAAAGGCAGCAGAGGAGTATTTATTATTATAAGGATTAAAGAAGGAGCATTGTTAGTACTAGCATTGGTATTTCATTATCTTGTAGGTATGAGCATTACAGTGTGCTAAGTGCAGTCTTTAGAAACATGGTGCCATTCCCTGGATGTGGGAAGAAACTGCTTTTTTAGGTACTTCCAGAGATCTTTTCTCATTCCTCCCTGTCCCCTCAGTATATGCTGCCAAATGAACCTCTATACTACCCTCCCAGAGAAATCCAAACTTTGATCTGACTGTTCCCAACAAAGGCAAGTGAAAAAGTTTGAAACATGGCGGGGATGCCCTACGGAAACTCTGAGCTGGAACTGGATCCCATTCTCTTTCAGACATGTACCAGGACATACTTCCCCGGGTAATGCATCCTCTGTTCCCTCTTTGTTCTTCTTGCAGTTTCTGTCCGGTTTCATGACTGCATACTCATAAAGAAGTCTTCTAACTTTGATATAAGTTGTTACTCACGTTAGTTATTGGATTGCTGATCCGCACAGGTTATCTGTAAGTAGGTAGGTAGTATTTTCTTTCAGGTTCATAACTTCACCATACTCCACTTCTGTTGAAGCGTACATATACAAACCATTTTAGTGAAAACATGGTAAACTAAATATTAGATGCAAGTTGGTTCACAGGATATAACTTATGTCAAAACATGAGCCTGATGCAACTCGCAGTACTTCTTTTGTTTGGACATTTTGTAGAGGGTGCTGAGCACAGCCAGGTTTCCAGTGTCCTAGATTCATCCTACGAACTAAGAGGAACAAGTGATGTCTTGCAAGGTAGAACATGAAGGGATTATCATGGAGCAGTTCATCTAACTTCCACTGGTCGTGCGTGCCCTGTAACATCTCAGCCACACACCGGTGAGGTGGATCCTGCAGGTCTAAGGCTGTTTTAGAGGGTGGTTGCTGTCACTCGAGCAGAAGGTGTGGTTCCTCTGCAGTTTCAGTTTAAACTAATTAAGTTAGTTTTCTGCCGGATGCCGCCTTTGAACCAGATCTCTGTGTGGTTGCAAGAGGAGCAGTTCTGGTGCTGGAGCGGATGGAGGAATGTGCAGGTGGGGAGGCTGACAGGGAGAGTGGGACCTCAAGAAGCCCTGTCTGGGCTTGGCTTACCTTGGGGAGTGGTGCTTTGGGAGGAAGAGCCTCAGTAGGTGGTGCAGTGAAGACGTCCCTTGGAGTGTTTAGACAGATTTTTTTAACTGGATAGAGATGCTACAGGTAAGCAGAAGGTAGAAAAGTCTGGGCTTTTTGGTTTTGTGCAGTTTTGGTTTCCTTTTTTATGAATAATGCTTCTGAAAGGAGATAAGCAAGGTGAAAGCAGTAGAACTTGCTGAATGGAAAAAATAGTTTGTGCTTTTTAGTATCTGATAGAAAGTAGTGCAGCAAATAGGATTGTAATGTAAAACTTGGTTTTACTTACAGGTTCCTGATTCTAAAAGTACATGCATTTGTGTATTTCTAGCTCTTCATATTTTCTGCGGCTTTAGAATCCTCCCATAGTTGTTCCCTGTAACAGGTTTTACAGGCCAGTTCATCCATTTAGAGAATAAAGTTGAGGGCATTGTTTTAAACACATTGAAATGTATTTTAAATGTTATGCCACACCAAAAGGTAACTGCACTCTTTCCTGTGCCTTGACTAACTTCAGTATCAAGCAGTTATAAAAAATTTTCCACTGCAAGTGTGAGCCTGTTGATGGAAATCGAGGCTTATTTGCTTGCTTTTTAAAACTGCAGGTAGGTTCCCTTGCTTGCCAGTTTTGGGAGAAGGTTCCAAGAGGCTTATTAATTTGCTTGACAAATATAGTATCTGTTTTCATGCCACTTCATAGAAAGTTTCACAGCTGAAACTATCTGCCTATGGTAATTATTTGCAGTAAGCAACTTTGTGCCATGATTTTACTTTGTTATTTTGGGCTTTATTGGTTATGGCATGACAGTTACTGCTGTTCTCACAAGTGTAAATATAGGCAATTTTTGGACATTGAGGGGAAGAAAGTGTCTTTTGCTGGATGGAAGGCATAAGAGAAATGCAAGCGACAAAGCAGCTGCAGCAAGAGAAGAGGCATCTCCGCTTGGCAGGAGGTCTTGCTCTGCCATTGGACCACTCTAAGGAGAGAAGGCTGGGCTGTGCACTCCTCCTGCCTTTCACTAATCACAAAATGGGAACATTTGAGCATCTTGAGTGTCTAATAATTTATTTTGCTCATTTCAGAGAGGGAGAGCATCACCTGATAAGCTTCTGGACAAGCTGGAAGTCAACATCACCTCTCTCTTTCTTTTTTTTCTTTTCTTTCTTCTCCCCAACAAGACCGATGATGAAAACTAGGACAGCACTCAGATGCGTAAGGCACTAGTATAGTCAGGATCATGGTAAATAGCAGAGCTGTGTATGCTACTTGTGTGAGAAGTACCAAGTTTAAAAAAAATAAATACATACAATGATACCTCATTATTTGGCAGATTAGATCTAGTTTCTTACCTTTGTTTTTACTGAATGAGACATGAGGTGTTCCCTCCCTTCCTTGTTCTCTTAGATCCTTCTCTTACAAACATGTGAATCTGCTTCGGGTACTATGTTAAAACAAACAAGGAGCAAGTATGGACGGTTACCAGCGGAGTGGGTAGCACCAGCAGGAGCTGAAGGACCAAAGCCTGACTGACGTTGCCAAGACCTGAAAGTGTTTGGCAGTTTGAGGACAGTCTCTTTGTAATAGTCTTTGACCTCAGCCCTTAGATGAATGCAGTGCGGTGGGACACTGAGAAATGAGTATAAATACCTAGATTTACATACAATGAATTTTGGTTCTGCTAGTTAGTAGTATCCCTTAGGAATTGATCGCAAAGTCCCTTGTTTTATTGAGAGCTGGAAAAGCGCGCACTGACCACCAGCAGCCATGGGCCTGGAAGAGCATGTGTGCCTCTGGCCTTCTGGGGATGCTCGGCGTGTCCTGGTCAGGGCGAGGAGACCAAGGGAAATTGCTCAGCCTCTGTCTCTTCCATCTTCGCTGGCTCAGAGCTTCTCTCTGTGCAGTGCCTACATGAAGAAATAGAATGCCTACGCTGATTAAAGGGGATGATGTGAGCAGAGGTAAGAGCCTGGCATGGACTCCAGCCCACCTGCATGGCCATGGCTGCCCGGCTGAGCCTCTGCTTCCAACAGGCTCTTCCCCCATGCCCGTGCAGCGTGCCAGGGTTAACAGGGGGAGAGGCTGGGACAAGGAGGTGCTGCCACAGCTGTGGGGAAAGGCCACTCTCTCTGTTCTCCGGAGACCTCCACCATGAGCTGGGTGGGGGATGAGGCATCTGTGCGACCAAGCCACCTGGAAAAAAGGGCCGAGCTCCTTGTTGGCTTCTTTGTGGGTTAGGGATGCTGGGGCTGGGAGGAGGTTGCCAGCCCTGTAGTTCAGGTGTTCGGCGCTCTCTGGTTAGCAGTGGGGGGAGCTGGGCAGGCAGCATGCTGTGTCCCATCTCCTGGGTGAGAGGAGTCCAGAGAGCTGAACAGCAAGGAGAAGGATGGGATGGCTCAGGGAACTCCCACTGGGAACTGGAGTGGAGTTTTGTGCAGAAAATGGGTGCTGTAGGTAGTTAACCTCAACAGGGCTGGTGGCCAGGTGGTGGTGTATGTGTGGCGATGCAGGTGGTGGGTTGGTGGGAGCTCTGAAGGTGAACAGTGACCTGATCTGGAAGGAACCGTGAGTCTGTGCTATACAGACAGTGATGCTTATGAGAGCAGCTTATGTATGGGGAAAAGTGTGTGGGTTTTTTTGGTCATCTCTTCCTCCACTGCCTGTTTTGTTTCTTTTGTCTATGAGGACTAGCTGGACTGGCTTTGAGTTGATACCATCAATCCAGCTTCCCTCCCGTATTTTGTGTGTTCTTCTAACCTCCTCCTTCATGGCTGAAATCCCTGAAGGGGTCACAAAACAGTACCTGGATACATACAAATGCTTTTCAGATGATGTTTATCAATACCGCTTACCAGACATCTGTTAAGCAAGCCTATTTGTAAACACTGGTATGTTGGGTAATCATTAACTGTAAATCCCTCCTTTCTGGCCGCTGTTGTCTTGGAAATTTGAAGATGGTTGCTGATAATTGACAGGTGGTTAAAATGTTTGTCCAAGCTGAAGTCTAGCAACCACAGCCCAATATTAGTCCCTTGACTTCCTTTGCAGGATGAAGGGAATATACTTTAGTGTTTAGATGTAATTTCAGACTGAATTTTAAAGTGTTTTTATCAGTGTTACTGCTGGAAATCCAGCTGACTTTCTCCAGCAGGCTTCAGGATACTTTGGCTGTTCTTTAGAAAACTTGTTTGAAAGTAAATGTAGAAAGCAGGATTTTTTTTTTTTTCGTTAACACACTGGAGTAGATGAAATACATACTAAGTATAACAGTATTTAAAACTTGGGTGTTGACATACACTGATATTGTGTGAAAGTGGGTCAGAGACTGAAATTTGTAAAGCTGCTGTACTTTTGTGTTGTGTGTTTGCCAATGAAAAGAAAAAGTGCATCATTTAATTTTTGGCTAGACAGGCGAATGCAGACCAGTTGCGTGGAAGTGTTTGCTCTGGCACCCTTCATTGCTTATGAGAGTCTTTGCTTATGACCTGAATTCTGGGAAGGTGTCCAAGCCCTATGCAGCCTGAAGAGCTTATCTCTTGAGGGGTTTTTTGGTATTATTCTGCACAACAGAATACACAGACCTACTTAGCAAATGCAGACCTACTTAGCAAATGCCCATGCAATTATAGCTGTGTGTTCCACTTCAGATTTTCTCCCCCCTCCCCACAAAGGATATGCAATTAAAGCTTTCCAAGGAGGTCTTGTTCCAGGCTGTTCTCTTGCCTTTAACCTTGATGCTGTATCTTTTTTTTTCTTTTAATTTGAAAATGTTCTGCATTAATGATACAGCTTATTTTTCAAGGTGACCTGTCATCTTATGTTCATCTCTGGAGGAAAAAAATGAATTCACTGAGCAAAATGAATTGTTTTCTGTTTTTATTTGAATACTTGCACCATTTACAAAAGTGCAAGGGGAATTTCTGCTTTGTGCTTTTGTGTCCACATTACTGATGGAACAGTAGCCTTTTACGAGTAGCTGCTACAAGAATGGTGTTTCTGAACCTCTGAAACTCCCTTTTCATTGCTGTAAGAGAGTTATGTGGCTTAACAGATTGTAGCATTGGCACTTGGCTGGTGCCTGGGGAGGCTGAAAGCTGTTTGTGCAGGGAACAAGTAGAAGCATGGCGGGCCGAAATACGAGTGGGTTTGTGCTGTCTCTCAATGTAGTGTGTAGCTATTTCAAACTCAGTCATTGCTCTGGTGGAAGTATAACTTAACACAAAGCCTATCCTGACTTGCTGCTGGTGGTGGGATCTCAAAACTATCCTGGATGCCCATTTTTCCCACTGTTTCCTGCGGAAGTGAGACTTCTGCAATTTTTCTCTTCCCTCTCCTAAGCTTGGATAACATGTTGACCAGATCTCACTAAGGGAGGGGGGACTGAAGCTTCTACAGATCTTTAGTGAAACCGTAAGCAGGTTTTGCAGAGACCCTGCTGGTGCTTCGACTATGAGAAAGGCAGCGATGGGAGCAGATGCCATTTGAGGAATCAGGGCATCCATTTACAAGGGAAAAGAACTTCAATCACAACTTGCCCCTTTGTAGCCATCCACGTGAAAGTCTGGTGCAGTTTAGTTTACAAGTAGGTTGTATGCAAGACCATAGCGAATCAGACTTCAGTAGTTCCTTTGCATGCAAACCGCTCAGGGCTTTTTGTTGCCCTTTCAGAGGCTACTGTAAGAATTTCCAGTTTTAAATGGAGCTGATGCTGTCCCTGACCTTGGGTCGTTTGAGTCAGAAAATGTTTTTAGAACAGCCTTGCTCTTTTAGAACAAAGGAGGACCTGGAAGTTTTGAAAAGTTGAGTAAATAAGAGTGTGTTTGTATGGCCTGCAGCAGCTTGGGCTCTTTATGGCAGGGACTATAGCAGGAGCATTGTTTTACTTTTCTGTTCTGGCTTGCACTTCCAGCCCCCCCTTCCTCTGCTCCCCCTCCGGCATTGGTGGCACCCCGTGAGTGAGGGAAATGGGTTGTGTCCATGGCGGCTGACTGAGGCTGTGCTATTGTCAGTTGTCGTGTTTATCTAGAGAAGAGTAGGCATCCTATGTGTGTTTACTCTCTTATGCTGTTGTTTGGCATAGTTCAGTTCTTGCCCTAGACAGTCCACGATCTGCCTAGTTAGAGAAGGCAATCTGCTTTTAACTCAAAGCAGCAGAGAGCTGTGAATGCTCCTGGTGAAGGAGACTTGGCATTACCTTTTCCCTGGACTTTTGAGTATTTATTGCAGTACGGAGGTTACCCCTTTCCCCCCTTTTCCCTCTGGAGTGGCAGATATTCCTTCCCATCCCCCATTTGTGCCTCTCAGCATTGCTCTTCTGGGATGAATTGCTGCAGGACTTCCTTCAAAAGGCTTTTTTGGCCGGGAAGCTCCTGGGCTAGCTGTCCTCGGCAGCGGGCCTCTACTGGATTCTGGCAGGATTATGAATGCTTGCTTTCTACTAACCATTCGTATCACAAGACACAGATAAAAACGGACAGATACATCTTTAATGAATTTATAAACCTCAAAGGATTCGGCTTTCTTTTAAAGCAGGCATCTGGCTTTCCATCCTGTGCTTTAGCTTCCCTCGGTTAGTTCAGAATCACTGCGTGCTCCTTCCCCCGACTCTCACAGCACAAGCCTTTTGCATGGTATCGGAGATGGTTTCCAACAAGGAGCAGAATTTAGAAATTACATTTAGAAGTGAGGTGGATTGTTTCTGCACAACTAACTGTCTGAAACAGCTTAATTTGTTAGTCATCAGTACTCTAAACAACCCATGATACCTTTTTGTGAAAAATCAGTATGTGGGTCCGTTTTGTGGTGTATGGCAGAGATCGAAGGGCTCTTCACCAGACTAGTTACCTACCTCCAGATGAAGCAAACCATAGAAGATCCTTTGTTAGGAAGAACAGCTCATATCTATCTTCATCCTAATCGCATCAGTCTTTTCTGGAATAAAGCAAAGGGAACAGCATGTCTTGATCTTTGCAATTATCTGACCTGAATAAGTTTGGGTTTTTTTAACCCGCAATTGATGGAAGAGGGACAAGGTTGAGAACTCTGTGGTTTATAAGCAAATATACAAAATGTCCTTCCACTTGATGCAATCGTGTATTTCAAAAGGGAAAAAAAAGTTTTCATTTCAAAGTTTATGTATGACCTAGGGTTTAGTCATACGCAATAGACACTACATGTCAGAGCAAAGGATGGTATTTTTTCTCCTCTTTGCTCCTTTTACCACTTCCAGCTTTGGAAAACAGGATTCCTTTTGAGTTCTTTGTCATTGTAAGTGGCTGATTGCATGTCTTTGGCTGGATCATGCAGATGACTGTGTCCTTAGTGGCAAGCTGATAGGAAGCATGTTAAATTCTTACCTTATTTTCAGTTGTACTCTGGTTTATCAGTAAACTGAGAGGTTGTTGAGGAAAGCTGGAATGTTTGTAGTTTCAGTAAAAATACCTTAAAGCAGGAAAGTAGTTTTGAATAAAATAGAATATTCAAGTTTGTCATCCAGCTAAATTTCAGTATCTTCTGCATGCCTGCCTTTTACAGCCACGCTTCCTTTCTCATTGAGGATGTGTTGCTTCCTTGTTGCATCTGATCAGCTGCATAAGATGACTTGACTTTAAAGAAAGGTGGTTCATTCTGCAATGATTTATAGGCAAATCATGAAGCACAGTAGGAAACTTTAAACATTAAGTCTGATTAGAAAGATTAATAAAGGAAATACTTCTTATGAATGTGGAAGGACAGTATGACATTTGCAGGTCTTTAATTTTAAATACTTTCTGGTTAAGCATTTCCCATTATTTGTTTCCAGTAGCAGTTGTTTTTAATGTTAAGAGTCAGCTACTGGGCATGGGAGATTGCATTTAAATTAATTAAGTGTATACCTTTCTAAGTGAGTGTGTGAAGATTTTGGAACGCATGAAACTTATCTCAGCAATCCTGTAATATCATAAAGGGCACGTGGTGATTTGCGTCATTTCAAGTAGTGTTTTCCCGTACTAATTCTCTTCGCTGCAGGCCCCAAGTCAAAATTTGAATGGTGCTTATCTAATAGACATCACAGCTGTCCCTTGCTGGAGAGCTGACAGTTCATTCGGGTTGCAGAGGAAATGCGTCATCTGACTGGAGAAGTTTTACGGACTAGAGTGGGCAAAACCACACAGGCTTCACTTTGCTCTGGTGCAGAGGTAACCTGTGAGGTTGTCCATTTGCCCCTGGTGAAAAAAATTCAACTGGGGGACGTTCTGCCAAGTTTAAAGATGGATCTTGAATTTCTAAGGCCGTCAATTGTCTGCTTAGGCATGCCTTATAGCTCGGGCCTCAGTAGTTACAAGTTCTCCTGCTGTTTTGGTCTTGCAAATCTGGATGAGGATTGTCCATGCACAGGGGCTGTGGCAGTCAATGTCATCTTGTGTTATTGTTTGGGTTCTTGGGCTGTTTCCTGTTCATGAGACAAGCAGCTCCAGTCCTGTTTTACTTTCCTGCTACATCTGTTCTTTGAGGCCTTCAATCTCTCTGAAGTTGAGAAGAATAAAATAAAACTTAGGAAGGAAAAAATTCTGCATATTTAGGCAGTATGATGTGCCTTCCCAAATGGCTTCGCTGGTGGTGAACAAATCCTCTTTCAAAACCCACATTAGTGTGCCTGAAGTCTGTATTCCTTTCTGGATCTGATGGGTCCGGATCCTTAGACTTAAACTTGTACATACTGAGTTTTTGCCTTACTTACTGATTTGCTCAGATAGCATTTCAGACTCTTCTCTGAGTGAAATAGACTCTTCCAAGAGTAGAGTAATGTAAAGGATTCCAGCGAAGAGTAGGGTGTGTTATCTCCAGTTTTGTATGGGAATGCCTTGCTCTTAAGAAGCGACCAACCCAAACCCCAGAAACCTTGTTATAGGACATTTGGCTCACACAATGTGAGTGGGTCAGGAAGTAGTTGACTGGGTAGAGCAGCTTGAAGCTGCTGAAGAAAAATCTTACATGCTTTGTTCTGTGCTCTACCTCCTGTACTGCTTGGACCTTGTTTTGCTAGCTTAGCTTTTCTTTCAGAGTGCATTTGCTGACAGATTAGTGAGCTGAGTTTCCCTCCCTGAGAGACTGAATAAATGCTGAGCCAGGGGGGAGGTGAGACCTCACAGCTATAGGGAAGGGGAGTGAAATACCCTGTTTGTTCTTGAGAGCAGCGAGTTCTTGGGTTGTGTCACATCACCTAGGAAAACATAATGCTCATGTTTGACCAAGTCTGGGTGATAACGTTTTAGTGTTTGCTCCCTAGAGAAAATAAAAGCCATTAAGAGTATGGTGTGATGTGTTGCCCAGTGTAACAGTGGTTCCTTCTATCGCTCACTTATGCCAATACAGCTTTTAGTGGGGCTGTAGTAGATAAGATCAGGGAACTCCAGTAAGATGACTCATCTAGGAAAAAAGAGGGAGTGGAGCTGCTTGAGTACGTCTGCTGGCAGAAAAGAGTGCATCTCCATGTGGAGCTTTACCTTTGCCAGTCAAGATGCCTGGGATGTGAGAGGGCTGGTTGGGGTGTGGAGAGTTTTGCAATGCGTGGACTAAATCCTGCACTGTAGCTCTTTGCAGTGATGTGTGTTGCCTTGGTGTCTGTGGATGAGCTGACTTAGTTCAGAAGAGCTTACTGACAGTAGCTTGCTGTCACCTGTGTCAGAACTTGGAGATAACGTACGTGTGTGTGTGGTTTTTGGTTGAACAGAATCATCTGTTCACTGCTTGTGCTTTGCCTCTGCCCACATTACCCTCCCAGCTCCCTACAGTAGAGGAGAAACTACACAACAAAAAAAAAAAAAAAAAAAAAAAAAAAAAAAAAAATAGAATTTCATTCTTAATGGTGGTTTGAAGTGATGTACTACACCGTGTAGTGCTGCTACCTACTGCTCGTAAGTTTTGAGCATTAAGAAAATAAATGGTAGCTTCAATTTTGAATTACTTGCTTTTGCGAAATCTTAAATTGGATGCACAGCACCAAGTCTGAAGGTGTTACCTGTCTTCTGGAGGGATCTAATGGAGAGCGGCTCTTTTCCAGAAGTAACTTCCACTGGTAGTCTGAATTGATATTCTAATACATACCTAATAGGTCCTTTGAAGCATTTGTCATCTCATGAACAACTCTTGTAACTGCTCTGCATCTTCTCTCTTGGTTAGTCAAAGTGACAGAAGAAGAGTAATCTTTTAGCAAAATTAAACTGGCAATGGATAACGTTGAAAATGGCAAGAAATCCATCTTTTTATTGTAAAGCACGAAAAATCAAGGCAAAACTACCATGTAGTCTTTTCTCATGTATTCATATTTCATTTTTGCCAATGCAAATGGCAGCAAATCAGAAAGGAACCTTATTTCGTTGTTGAAATCTAACCATTCATTGCTCAGTACTTAGAAAATACCTATCAGCAGGTAATCTACGCTATGCATAGGTCATCTGTAAACATACTGAGTCTGTCTGCCAAAAGTAGCTTAAATATGTTTTGAGAAATATGAGATATGCACTAATATCAAGCTTGAAGCAAGTGATGGAGGTGTTTTGTTTTCAATGTTATTGCAGGCACACTGTGGTATTAAATGTACAGACAAGACTAAGGATTAATTTTTAAATTCATAGTCCGTTTGGACTTTACTGTGCAAATAAGTTTTGTTGTTAACTGGTTTGTCTTCTATGGAAAGGATTAAAGGATTTTGTTTTTTCCTTAGTATAACTGACAGCTCTCTCTTGTCCTACACCTTCAGAAGAAGTTGATGACAACTCCAAGCACTTGACACCTGTGAAAATCAGGCTTCTAACTCTTGAAGTTCAGAGCAGCCTTCCCGTATTCTGACCTGTTGAATGTGATACTGAAATGAAAGGTAATTTGGAAAAAGCACTTGAAGTCTGTAAGCCTCAAATTTAGCACTGAGTTTAGCTTATTATTTTTTAAACACCTCCTGAAATGGCTTAGCTGTTGTGATAGGTACTTTTAAACAAGATGGACTTGGCAGCAGTGCTTTCTTAGAAGCTTGTTTTGCATGTAGCAATAGGAACAACCTTGCTTTTGACTTGTCATGCTTTAGTTTGAAGTTAGTCAGTGACACCCAGCAGCTTCCACTGAGACACTTAGTAGGTACAGTGTATATGCACTAAAAGTGATGGCTTCCTGCAGGTACTTGAGGATGTTGGGTGAATTCAAGTGCACCTCTGTATGAAAAGAATTGGCTTTCCATTCCCTCCGACATGCACTTTAAATTCCTTTAGCTTTTTAACTGTAGAAAAGTGAAGTGCTGCTTTTTTTCATTGGCTTTCACAGATAGAAGAGACAAACTCATCTCCATCTTTATTAGTTAGCAGCAACTGACTTTGCTGTTCTTTCTGGTACCCCTAGGTCACCAAGCTGTACTTGCCTCCAGTTTTCTTTTCACATAGTCTATTGTATCACTGAGCAAACCATACTACTTACCAGTCTGTTGGCTAGTTGCTGTCAGCTCTTCTTTATGTCCATTTCCTTTTTTGTTTGTTTTGCAGTGTGAATAGTATCTTTAAAGAAAGGAGGATTGAAGTGATGATTTTGCAGGCCAGGCTGCTATAGCTTACCTTCTGTGCCCTCTGAGAGCGGCCCAGGAAGGGTGTGAGGACAGCAGCCGTGGCAGGGAGATCAAAGCACATTTGCTATGCCGAACCAGACATCAGGGTAAGCTGCAAGCCAAGGCAGAGCCTTCCCTGGGATGGGGTTGGATTCTGGAGGTCTGGAAGTCAGAAGTGTAGTGCTCCATTTCCTGGCCTTCTATAGCAAATCCTTGAAGTGAATTGAGGATAAATTTCTGTATGTCCTGGACCACTAAGCATTTATACTGGGATACAATATAAATGGCTTCCTGACTGCTTCTTTAAAGTGATTCCGCCCCTGGGCATGGAGGCTGTGTTGGTGTGACTTTGCTAGAAGGCAGTTTTGTCTGACGTGGCAGACCTTTGCCATGTCCAAAGATCACCCTGATGCTGAGGCACTCGCAGTACTGGGAAGTGCTTGTGATGAGGAGCAATGGTTGTGTTTGCCTTCTACTCACACCACTGGCTTGTGTCTTTTCTTGATGATTCTTCCCCAGCCTGTCCTTGGCTAGTTTTTTGCTCCCTGTGATGATTTCTGCTTGCATGTCTCTCAGGTGCAGCAGGACTCCCTTTTCCACCAGGGCTTGAGCTCACCCTGGTCTTTTCTGTGCTTTTGTAGTGACTCAGCCTGGGTTGGGTGGGTGTCTGCAGCTCAGTCCTTTAATCTCCTCACTGCTCTACTTTCTGAATCTTTGATCTCTGGTACCTCCTACAGCCACTCCTTTCCCTTGTCAGATAACAGCCACTTACCTGCTCTCCATGCAGGTACTTGCTGCCCTGAGTATTTACTCTCTGTAGCTGCTTCCTTTCCCCAAATGCGAATGTTTCTGTCTTAATGCCTGTGGGATAGGTCTGATGATCATCTGCACTTTCTTTCTAACCCACCCTCTTTTGGGACAACCAGCTAATTTGCATTCATGGAGTCTGTATCTTTCAGAAGCACTGTGTAGGAAGCTGCTGTATTTTTCCAACCAGATGAATTTGCAGGAGCCTTCGCTCCCTTACTCTGTCTGTGCAGCCACATCATACCTTGAGGCACCTGCACTTGGGCTTCCCGGCTTCCCTGGGTCTGCTCCGAGGAGGTGGGCATGGAGCCGATTGTTCTGTGGGTGGCGATGAGGTGTCCTTCAGAGCTCTGCTAGTAAAAACAAGACGTGGCAGGAGAAGCCTCTCCTGCGGGGAAGCTGTCAAAGAGATTTCCACTCCCCTTCCTGCTGTGGGAGAGGAGAGGTGTTAGGCATTCCCCGTCCATGCCTTTCTGTAGCTGCCATCATTGTGGTGGTTTTTCAGTTTACTCTGTCTCCAGGTGGAATACATTGCCCTTCTGACCTGCTGGTAGCTGCTTGGAGCAGCACTATCCTGACGCATAACCTCCTTTTTACTTCAGTGGAGTTCAGGAAAAGTTAATGTTCCATTATCTCCCCACACATGCCTCAGCCCAAGGGTTTTCTGTGGAAAAAGAGCAAAATTGGGGCAGCAGCAGAACTTGCAAAATGCTGATGACGTACTCACTGAATTCAGAAGATACAGGAAGACCCGTATCTTCCTTTTTATCTAATTCCCTGGGATGTAGCTCTGCGTTCCTGCTACTCAAGGCAGAATTCTCTGAATCGTACAAGAGGGGCCAGTGAGGGGAGCAGCATGCCTCAGGGGATTGTATGGTTTAAAATACATCTCTGCTATAAATCGCAACAGATGGTGGTGGGATTCTGAGGTGGACTTTTATTCAAATAGTACTTTCAAACAACTTTACTTCCCCCTTCCTTATCAGTGCAAGTTTCTGGAAGAAGTGTGAAACTGAACAGAGGAAGGTTTACTTGTGTTTTTTTTGTTTCGCAGCCTCAAGGGAAAGGCCATAGGGACCTTCAGTTTCCTTTTTCTGTGGTGCTAGATATAGCTCTCTGGTTCAACCAATACCACTCTGCTTTATTACCCAGGTTAGGGAAACGTGAACAAGAGTGCAAGTGGATTTTTACAGAGTATTTTTAGTGTGTACAATGTATGTTGTAGGATCTGCATTCACGTTTTCTCTTTAGTGTTCCTTTCACTTAGGAAAAGGTCTGTCTTGCAAGAAAAGGATTAACTGCTGGTTAGCTGCAGGGTGTGTTTGAGGAATTGGCTGAGGGTTACTTCACAAACCGGGTTTTGGTTCTCCCAGTACCCAGGAACACAGAAGCTGTCCTGTTAGCTTCTAGCCGATAATTTTTCGTTTGCTCAGGAAGGGCATCCTTTTATGTTGGCTTCCACACAGTATCCGATTACTCCATGAAATTTGAATGCAGTCTTGAACTCTTGACCAGATACCCTATCTACTTATACTTTCCTTTATTATCCTTTTAAGTGTGTCTTTTTTCAATATCCTTTGCAGCAAGATGAATGGTAGTTCAACCAAATTTTCTTTTAAGTCACACTTTATTTGGTATCCGTACTTAGATAAGGTCGTGTATGTTATGGGCTTAACTTCCTACACTTCTCCTTGTTTCTTTCTCTGCCTGTGTGTCAGGAAGAAATGGTGCCCCCCCTTTTTTTTTCCTTTCCTTTTTTTGTCCTTTCTAGACAGCTGTTAATGCTTGCTACAACTGAAAGGCAGATCTTGGGAAAATACAAGTCTATGTCCTCCTTGAAGGTTATAAACAGAGGGAGTAATTCTTGCTTTTCTTTTTGACCTGGCTGGATAGATTGATTCTTATGTGCCGTAAGCGTGTAGGATTTGCAGATCTCTCTTGACCTGTCAAAATGAAAGCCAGCTGTAACAATTTCATATCTGCCTCTTGGGTTGAAACAAGAGCTGGCTTCTCCAAAGCTTGTCCTGTTATTTGGAGTGCCAGGCTTTCTTTGGGAGAGTGGCAGATCATGATTATTTTTTTTTTTTCCTTCAACAAAGACTTCTGTAACAGCTACTGTCTAAAATGTCTTCTGTACATGTGGTGGGTTGACCACCTTTCTCCAGACAGGGCAACAGAAAACTTGTACTACTGCTTTCTCTATGGGCTTCAAATAAAGCTCTGAAATAAGCTGAGTGTCTTTTTAATAGTAAAACACTGACTTCAGATTCAAGACTTGTGCTTGAAAATTGTTGATGCACCTCAAACAGGAGAGGGAAGAATGTTACAGTCTTGCTAAACGTGAGTTAGCTACCATCTGGTCTGGTGGCTGGACAATGCACCCATGCAGTGCTGAGAAGGAACAGAGGAGAGCATTAGTAACAAGAAGAAAGCAATTACTATAACACTGTTTCATTGGAAGCGTGTAAGTAATAACTAAATAAAACATCTTTATTAAAGCAAGAAAATGTTTCAAAGACAACTTGTGCATAAAGCTAAATAAACTCTTCCCCCAAGAGAGGCGCTCTTGAAAAAAGTCTGTTTAAAAGAGCTATATGTGCTGCAATCTGTTTTAATAAGGGGGGACGCAAGAAAACATGATCACTTCTTGCAGTTTCATCTGTTCCTGTAGTTATTTTTTTCATTCAAGCCCAGCTCCCGTGTCTTTTAGTTTGTCCTAAATCTTTTAAAAATAAATAGTTGTTTAGCAGAATTCTTGTTGAGGTATGAGATATATGCATGCCAGGACTTAGTCACGTAAAGTTAAGTGTAACTGTTCTCATCTGAAAACATCTCACTGTCCTTAAGCGTAAAGTCTCATCATAGTCTTCATAGTTTTTTGATGAATCCTTGCTTCATGGTACTCTAATTCTAGTTTGTGCTTTCTAGGTAATAAAATAATTCTTTTATAAATGACCACATTAAAGTGTGTGTTTGTTTATTTTTAAAAACACTGGATAACTAAGTCAAGTTGTCTGTAGTTTGGAAAAGCCAGCATTATTTCTCCTCCTTGTCTCTCTGGGTTAGGTTATAATTTTTAATTACATCATTGCTTGCCAGCATCCCTCCCACAGACTCTTTGCCTTATCCAGCGCACAGAATATATGGTGCTAATCTTGATGAGTCTTTTCCCTTCTCCTTATTGTGGAATATGTGGCATAAGGCCATAAATTTCCTGCACGGTACTGAAAGCTTGCTTTAAAAGAAGACTTAATCATTTCAACATGGAATTTTTTTTCCTGTGATATTTCACAAATGTTTGTGAACGTGCCTTCCAATAATAACATATTAACAACAGCTTCTTCCCATCTGCAAGTGCACTACTACTTATGTTTCTGGCTTTAAGAAGGCCGTTTTGTGTTAGGGTTGGATTGGGTGATCCCAAGCTGTTCACCTCAGGCTTTCGTCTGCGCAGGACTTGTCTGGCATCAGCTTTGTTAGTTGGGCCTTGGTTTGGGACCCGCTGTTGGTTTCTCTCTCGCACAGTGGAGATACTCCCATTCCATAGCGGATGCTGAAACATAAGGAATGTGTGAATGCCCGCATGAAGTCAAAAGCAAGATCTGTCTAGACCAGTATCCCGTCTGGCAGTTGCTAATGGTACGTGCCAGGGGAAGAGTAGAGAAACAGGGCAAATACGCAGTGGTGTTTTGCCAGAACATTTTTCTAGCCTCTTTGATTTGCAGTCTAGGTCATTTTCTTCTGAGAGTTACCTCGTTGCTTTTGCACCTGTGTGAAAACTTGTAGCATCCCTAGAGTCCCGTGACATGGAATTCCACAGATTGTTACTTGCAAAAACCACCCTGTCTTTCTGTGGGTTTTTTTGAGTCTGTCTCTTGCTGGTGTCATTGGGGTAGGATTCAGCTCTGGACTAAAACACCTACTTGCAGGTGTGTGAATGCAAATGTCTCACTGGCAATGCTGGTGGTGGAGCTGAGAGCAATTTGGCTCGCAAACAAGTCAACATATAGGTTGGGACTCATTGCTTAAACCAGAGGTATCTGGTGTCATTTTGGGTACTGTGGGATGTGTATCCTGCCTGGTCTCTTGTTGCCACTTGATAGGTTGCAGGCATCCTGCGAAACCTCTGACACATCTGCCAGCCCTGTGGAAGCATCTTGGATGTGCTAGGATTTCTCAAGTATTGCACTGGTGGAATTGCCTCCTGCATCACCTGGCATGGGAATGAAACTGTTCAGGTGTTCTGATGCAGGTCAGTGTCTCGTGTCCCATCCTGTCCCCTTCTTTCCTCCGTCTATGTAGTAAGAAATGTCTTATGATCTGGTTAGACCTATAGCTGCGACAGACTTCTGCGCGTAGCTCTCGTTGCAGAGAACACACAGATCCTGCACGTGCTTGCTTTGCTTGCAGATGTGGATGTTCATGACCCAGCAAATCCTAATTACTATCAGGTCTCAAGTCAGCTCCCATAAAAGGAGAGAACCTGCCGTTAGCAATCATCTGTGGATATTTTTGTACATAAAATGCCTTTTCAGGGCAGGGGTGAAACCTGTTCCTGCCAAGACAAATTCACTTGAGAGGTTCCTCCCACTGTTCCTGCCTCCTTTGCTGGGCTCCTTCCAGTTTCTGCAGCAAGGGATCTTGCGGACCCAACCTCCTAGTTACAGCTGCTTGATGAAATTTTTCATAGAATCATAGACACATAGAATGGTTTAGGTTGGAAGGGACCTTAAAGATCATCTAGTTCCAACCCCCCCTGCTGTGGGCAGGGACACCTTCCGCGAGACCAGGTTACTATTGCCACAGAACATGTAAAAATGCTCATGTTTGTAAATGTGTGTATGTAAAATAGTGCTGTGTGGAGGAAAATATACTGATGATAGACCATAAATGAATTAGTTTGTTCTAAGGTTTTGTTTGGTTCTTGATGAGAACAAGTATAACAATGCTGCTCAGAAAGATGGATGCATTTATTTAAACAGTAGGTGTTCCTTGAATTGAGCAACAGTTCTGAAACATAGCTAAATGCGTCTCCTTCAGCACATGGTCCTGACTTGCTGTGCCTGCGCTACCTCTCCTCGCTGGTTCCCTGTCATCCACCTGGACTCCACAGTTCTCCCTTCGCAGTCACAGCTGCTCCAGAGACACTCGGATGAGCTGCTGTTGTGGACAAACCCACCCTTTCCCTGCAGCTTCTCTGTCTGCTGCAATGGAGCAGCTTTGGCTGGAGTTTTGAGAGGGGAAAAATGTCGTCTTGATACTTAATATTGTAAGCCTTGGCTCAGGCTTTTTAACATTTGCTGAAGTTGTGCTCAATTAAAAAATGGCTGTTGCTGTCTGCCACAGTTTCAGTCAATACATGCTTGTGTGCCATAGAGGTAATGGTTTGTGTGCTTTTTGAATAATCTGTTTGCAAATTATTGTTGCAAACTTGACACTTGGATGCATCCTATATTTGTCTCCTGAAAGCATTTTTCATACCTTTCTATAGCCTTATTTCCAACGAAATGTACTTTAACCCATTACTTAGTGGTCACATTCAAGTTCATAGTAAAGCTTATAACCTACACTTGCTCGGCACTTGACTTCCAAGGCACACAATTAAAGACTTCTAGATCAAACCTGATCTCCTTAAAACTGTATGTGTATTCATGGCAAAATCTAAACTGGTTCTTCGTTCCTGGTTTGAGTGCAGGAGTCAAAAATACTGACTTTCCCCATTATCCAGCTGCAGAGAAAGTAAATGAGAGGCCTCTTAAGGGGCCAGGTGTCCCTTGGCAGTGTTTTGTTGTCTCCAGTTTCCAATAAGCAAGCTGGATGTTGGAGTTTCTAACTCTGTCCGGGTGTGGGGAAGGTTGCGTTCTGTTATTTGTAAATCTAAATGAGGATTCCTGAGCTCTTCTGGCTCCTCTTTCTTATCTTAATTCTTAGTTTTTAATCTTAATATACTGGGTTTGTTCAGTGCTTATTCTAGTCCAGAGCTACCAGCAACACGCAGTCACTTAAACAGCTTGGATGGAGACAGCAAATATCAGTGAGGTTTTGGACGCAGAGAGAGATCACATTTTGCAAACAGCTGTTGTGGTGGAAGGCGGCGGTAGCCCTTTCAGTGGGAGTACTCTTTCTGAACCGAAGCAGTCAGATCTGGAAGATCTTGTAATGTTGGAAAAGTTAATGTGAAAAATCTAGTATCCTATTGCCAGTATTCCTGATCGCTTGGTATTTCAAAATGCCCTGTTAAACAGATATATGTGACTTACTGTAAACTGAAATGCAAGAATGCTGAGTTATGTGTGCACAGATAATGTTTCCTTGTTACGTGCAATGTTTAGAAAGGGTTTGCTAAGCCTACTGTTTACAGTTGATTCGCAAAATATTCCTAGGAATCTCCAGTTGTGCTGGCAAATTATTCTCTTAAGCGGTGGTAGTTTGCAAAGAGATCTCAGAGGGAGCAGGAGGGCAGGTTATGAGCAGTCCTAACACAGAGGAGCGGGTTTGATGCCCCCAGTTTGTGGGCAAGACACCGCAAAGGGCCGGTACTGCAGTGCCTGCCGATGGGGAGCCTCTCTCCGTCCACCAGCTCCGCGTGTATCGCCAGTTATAGCAGTCAGTCGGTCATCTACCTATCGTGCATTACTAACATATAAAAGAACCTACTTCTGTGGTGAAAATTTCTCTGTTACCCATTTTATTGGCAACATCTGAACTAACTAAAACAATAGCATGACTCCTTGATGTCATTACACCCGCTTGCTTACATGCACATTAATTCCTGTCAGAGCATTTTGAAATCAGGTTGGGCGCAGGTGTCCTGCGTGGGCAGGAAAAATAAACAATGATGGCTGATGGACTCCTGAGATGTGCTGAGCGGGAAAGAGTGCAGCTCCATAACTGGCACTCAGTAGGGTTAATTCTGTTTGAAAATGTAAATATTTGGGGTATGGAGCTGGGACTGTGGTGGTAGGAGGGGTGCAGAGGGTGTTTTGGGAAGCCACATCCTGGAACAGGCTCTTGGGCTGTCCTGCGTATGGGCTGTATGATCCGAAACACCGCGTGTCCCTGTGGGAGGGTGGCTGGAAGCAGGTGTGCTTCATTTCTAGTATAATTATGTGGCCATGTAAGACTGCTTAGGAGTTATAAGGAGGGGAGAGCACATTCTCCTTACATTACCAGTAACATCAAGATGTTGCTGGTTTTGATCAGTGTCTTTCCTTAGGATAGGACTAAGCTTCTTCTGACTTACTAGGAAATACCACATTTCTAGTCTGGCTAAGCCTGTAACATGTTTGGGGCTTTTGTTAATTTTCCAATAATGTAAATTAGGTATACTAGGTTGAGAAATTACAAATAAAATGCAGCTTACTGAAGCAAAACTGAGAGGTGTGGTGGCACCTCGAGTTGTACGCCCCCAGCATTATCTTTTCTTAGGATCGCTTGCATCCTTTGTAGGTTACTTGTTTAGATTGCCTCTGCTCTTTTTCTGAAATGCTGATTTTATAATACTACAGCAAGCTGTGGCTGGCGTCTTCCCACTTTGCATCATAAAAACCATTTCATTAAAAGCATGCACTAAGCTCCCTTTAAGTCCCTGTGTTTCCACACTTTGATGTTACCATGTTATTTTTTCTAAAAACATAGCTTTCCTGCGTGTGTGCACACGTGGGCCATCAGTGTGTGTCACCTTGGTATGTTTTTAGAGCCTACGTAACTAACTACGCTGATTCCATTAAGACTTGCTAACTAATTATCCTAATAAATAACTGCATGAATAACTACAGATTTCATTAGGACTTAATAATGAATGGTCCTAATAATCAAGGACCAGGCTCTGCCATCCTGAGAGAACTTTCTTAGGCTCAGGGATGCCTTGTAGTTTATGTGCAAAGGTGACACTTTTTACTATGTTACTGTAACTTTCGGGATTTGTAATACAAGTTGGTAAGACGGAAATGATTGGATGGTAAATGAATGCACGTTAATAAAATAGAAAACTGAATACCTTCTCAGCACTGTTCCGTTGTCTGCAGTCTGCAGGTCTGCTCCTTGTGTCTTACAGTATAATATAGTATTGCCCGGCCAGGACGCTGCGTAGGACACAACAGTGTGTGCCTCTCTCCCTTCCCTACCCCATGCAACTAGGCATTACAGAAGTGGTTTTTTACATTAACCTATGACATTTGTTAATTTGAAGAGTTTTTGTAATCAGGTTACACAAAGGTTACTGATAGAAATTTGGTTGAATTTCAGTGTTCTGGCTAAACTGCCTGTACAGTTTTGGAACAGAAGGAGGAAAAACCTCTTTAATTCATTGCAGGTTTGGTTGAGGTGTGTAAAGCTGAGGTCCTCCACACGTGGCAAGTCTGCAGTTAGAGAGGTCTTGTTAGTGGACCTATGTTATATATGCTTAATGGAAGAGTGGGTGTGAACTTACTGGTCTATTTACAGGATCAACGCTTTTGTGTTTGTCAGAAGTTCCAGATATGTTCTTATATTTTCCAGCTCTTGAAGAGATTCCCCTTGATTATGTAGTTTTAGGGGTGCATGTGTATATTTGTAAGCTAAGAATGGCTCCTGAGATCAATAAATTTCAACTAAGATAAGTTCATGGTGTTATTTAGTAACTTAACAAATTTAAGTTTATAGGTATAGGTAAATGCTGTGTTTCCAGTTGGGTGATGGTTGGTTTGTTTGTTTGTTTTTAACTTTCATTTTGGTCTGCTGTCAAAATGGAATTGATACCAGGTTGCTTGGTTTATTTTGCCCCTTAAAAATGTGAATTAAACGTCAAGATTCTTAGATTAGGGTAGCATTTTCTGTTAGAATACGGGAACCGTTAATGAAAGTATTTCAGGGACTTCTATTAAATTGCAATTAATTTGTAGTTTTGCTTTGCAGAGTTTGTAGTTTCTTTGAGGAAACTTTGATCCTACTGTTTTCAGCTTATCCCGTGCTTGTCCGTAAGGTGACCTGCCATTTTAATGTGTCTTCTGAGGGTGTTTTTTTTGAGGGTACGGTGGATACTGATTCTCCCTATTATCTTTAACGTTAACAAGGGTGGGTTTTTAATGAAAAATTCTAGTAGGCTGTCTTCTCCTTCCACCTGAAACGCGTATCAGCTCTAACAGATCCCATGCCTTCACAAGCTTCATAATTACATTTCCTGAAGCAGAAGTTGGGTGTAAGGAAAGGTGGAGTAGCAGCGGCATTTCCTTGTGCCTGTAACATCCTGCCCATAAAAGCAGGGAAATAGCTGTTTGGAAAGAAAAAAGAACGACTTTTGAACTTTTTGTTGTAAAATCAACACGTTCTCCGATTTGCTGCTTAAGAACAAAGCATGTAATCTTTTTCCCCCTTCTCTGGTTTCCTGGTGGCCATTCTCCAGCATGGCGAAATAACTTGTGTTTGGAGTCAAGCCATAGCATCAGGTTGTAAGCAAGCAAGCCCTTTTCTCCAGGGCAGCCTAATTGCTGGTCTCCTGACCTTTCCTCAGAAGAAAAGTTTGTTTATCTAGCTTTTCCAGTGGGATGTTCATTAACAATGTTCTAAAGTCTTCTGTTCTCACCTCCCTCAAAAGCCTACCTGTTGTGACCTTCTACTCTGTTCTCCTCTGTCCACTGTGTCCTGCCAGCGTTAATATAAGTAGCTCTAGTATCACCTCACTCTTTTATTGATGTCATTAAAAAAAAAATAAAACATCTGATAGTAACAGTTGCCCTGTAATTCTGAAGTGACTCACTACTATGGAATTGTCTGCCCTGGGACAGAAATTGTGAGTTGATTGGGAGGGAGCAGCACGCTCACGTCACCCCTGGAGATGTTAGTGGTGTAAACTGACTGCTGATACCTGGCACCAGGCTAGCACGGTGTTTGGGTAAGTTGGGACCTCTGTGACAAAGTGTTTATTGCACCGTGGTTCTCTTATGCTTCAGACTTGTTTAGTGGTAGTTTATATAATGTGGCCTTTTTTTTTTTTAACCTCTACAAAAATAAAACAAAACCCCTGCTTTCCTTTGCTAGTTCTTTTGTTTTCGAGTTGTTTATCCTGTTCTTTTTCACCTGTAAAAAATACTATGTTTATCGTAATTTAGAAAGGAGCCTCCTGGATTTGTAGAAGTCATCTGCAGCCTGATAGTGGGTCTGTTACTGGACGAGGACTGTGACAGCTGACACTGATTTCTGAGTCAGTGGTAGCATCTAGCAGAGAAGCAGGCATACAGCTAAAGCAGTAATATTTTAAGTTGTCCTGGCATGGATGTCTACAACTTGAGGCATCTGGATGCATTTGTGAGAAATAGATGTGTGCGTGTATTCTGGAAAACAATTTCATACTGAAACCAGGCAGCAAGTGTAGTTTAGCAGAAAGGGTCGAGTCAAATAAGTTGATGGCAGTTTTCCATTTTCGTAATGGTAGTAGTGTGTTTTGTCTCTTGTTTTAGAGAACATAGGAATTTTTGAAGAAACTTGTCCTTTTGCTAGTCCCACTCTGCTCACAGCTGAGGTGCTTGATAGCCCATTTAACTGCATGTGTGAGTAATCAAAACAGGGTGGAGAAAAACAAGGAATTAAAACAGCTCAGAAAGCAGGTTATCATTATTATGCTGATGAGTTTATTCAAGGTATACTCTTGCTGAATCAATTGTTCAGTTTCTTCACAATACAGGGATCTGAGGATCTTACCAATGTGAGCTTGAGGTCACTAGGATGTGAACTTTTGTGGGTGGTGGCATGGGGCTGGATGGCGATGGTCCAGCAGCCCACTGCCTTTGCCAGTTTCTTCCCATCTAAGCCCCTCAACATCATCTGCAAGATGAGAAGAATAACTTAAACCAGTGAGTTGCAGCAAAGTTAGATCCAAGGCTGGTTCAAGCCTTTTCTTTTTTTTCCTTCTTACTGGAACAGCAGTCAAATCTGAGCTCTGAAGCTTTAGTGAGTTCAAACTGAAACTCTGGTAAAATTGAACGAAGGTGGGGAAAGAACCAAAAAATTCCTGTTTGCTGCAGCCTTGAGATAGATAATTGAAGGGTTCTGGTATTTATTTATCAGCATTTGACCTCTTCAGGCTGGGGATATAAAAAAGAGGTAAAATCCTATCATTAAGGTAAATTTAAGTTCAGGCTTTAGTAGTACACGGTGGTGGTGCTGAGATGATCACCTAGTTTGCCCCCTCTCCTTTTTTCTTTGCTGAAATACTGAACTGAATTTTTGCCAGATCAGATCTGGCAGTAGTAGGTAAAACTAATGATTGTAGTGTGCTGCTTCAGAAATATCATTTGGATACTACTGTATTTTTAATAAAACATGCTAATATCAAGGCTGTACAGGAGGGTGCAGTTGTTACAGTATTAGCTGTTAATTAGATCTGCCAGGTGATATAAATTTTCTGGAGTGTAAAAGCAGAAAGAAATCCTTCATGCAGGCTAGACTGCAGGGGTGCCTTCTTTTGTCTGCACTATGTGAAATATCCAATTTGGATGCCTCTCTGAAGAGACTGGTTCCTTTTTTAATATTTCTGTGGAAGTTGTGTAGAGTGTTAATTACACAAAGTGCAGTGAGAGAGGTAGCGTTGGCGTAAAAATATTTCCTATGGGGTTATTTCATGAAACCTAGCTTGCTCTGTTGAAGGAGAGCTGCAGTCACTGAAAACTTTATTAGGTTGTAAATGGAGTTAGTTTTTAGCTCTCACCATTTGATGTGTATGTATATAGAGCAGCAATCACCAAAGTTGACTGTAAATGCATATACAGTTTTATCGTGGTTATATTCAATATACTAAGAAGATAATTTGGCAGCTTTGGCCTAGAGGATGTGTACTTTACTGAACATACCGGCGATTGCTTACAACTTTTAACTCCCCCCCACCCCCCAAGGTTACTGTTACGGGCTTTTGAGGCCTTTAAAAGGCAGATTTTATTTGAAAAATAGTTGTAGTTCCTAAATTTTGTGGGGTTTTGTGGTGCCTGTGTGGTAGAGGAGGGCTTTTTCCCTTCAGAAAAGTTTCAAATGTGAGATCAGCACCAGGTTGACCAAGAGTGAGACAGTAACAGTAAATTCTTGAATTTTTTTAGGGAACTGTATGTTCCTCAAACAAGGAACTTCCCCTGTGATCAGTATTTGGTTGAGGAGACTGTGTGTTTCTCTGAACAACGTTGTTTTCATTGTAGAGTCTGTGACCAGGGAAAAACTGTCTGCCAGGGTTGTGCTAAGTCCAGAAAGCCAGTGCTTTATGTGATGTTTCCTAGATGAGAGTTGTTACTGTGCATTTTTTAAGAGATTTGGGTTTTTTCTCTTTCTTTGAAGTAGAAGAACTCCAAACAAAAATGACTTGGTTGGTGAGACTGGCCGTGTGTGAAGGCTCACCATTTCTGCCTAACACCAGCCCTGAAGCTGGGCCTAGTTAGGAAGTTGTTGCCTTTTCTTGGTACAGGCAGGTTTTGTCAGAAGGCTTAAAAAATACTGTGGTGACATAATGTTTGAACTACCCAGCCAAACCTGGGAAGGGAATGTTGCTCTGAAGATAAAATGGTGTTTGACACACATGGGGAAAGCCGGCACATCTCCCAGCTTCTGCTGAGACAAGGACCATGACTGAACTTGCCTCAGACTTGAGAAGCACTGATGGTAACCACCAGGAGAAGACTGCACGCCTTGGTCTGACACAGGCTTGCTCTTCCTGCAGTGTGCTTCCTTAGGAACAGCTAGTTGGTTTCCAATACCAATTTTAATGTAAAATGTAAATAGCTGCATTTGAAGACCTGGGAGGTTGTTGTTGCAAACAACCTCTTCCTGCCTTCTGTTAAATGGAGCGTGTTGGATTCTTGTATTGCAGGGTCACGTGCAATATTACGTGCGGGTCCTAATATTACTTAATATTTGACTGCTAACTGTATTAAAAGCTCAGGTTCCAGACCATACTTAACCTTCTTTTCAAGATACACTAATTAGTTTTCTATACGATATCTTGTATAAGCTTGTTTCCCAACTGTCTGCTTAAAGCTAGGTGTTGTTGTACAGGTCACAAAGAGGCTGGTAATCCATTTTACTTCATTAAACCCCATATAAAATAATATGGGTTAAATAGCCATCAGTCGAAACTCACATGCTTTCTGTAGAGGAGACCTGAAGGCAGGTATTTACTGTTTCTGATGTTTCTTACATCTAGGTTCAATTTTACAAAATTGAAACAGCTGTGAAATGTGACTCAAATCATGTAATGTATTGCTTTAACAATATGTCAAAATATAGGGGGGAAAAAACCCACGTACAAATCTGCATAAAACCTGCTGTGTCTTTGGGGACAGAATCTAATCTAATGCCAAGCCTCAGATACTATTCTTCATACAGTTGGTTTTAACTTTAAACAGTTGACTGACTTTTTAAAACTGGGCTGCATGCCAGTAGTTAAAGTACACCCATATAGGGTATGGCAGGGTTTGTAACTAGGGGTTTTCAGAGGTGAGGTCATGATAAACTTAAACGAAACTTAAGCAGCACTGTTAATGTCACCAACAAATAGAATTCTTTTTCTAGCCATCCTTTCACAATGCCTGAGCATTAACTGTGTTTATATTGCCTTGGTTTGAAGGAACAGAATTTGTTAACAGGAATAAAGGGAAGTTAAGAGTTATTGGTTTGTTTCGCTGCTGCTTAAAAATATTCACCGTATAAAGATCTGAGTGTTTACATCAGAGAGGTCAGACAGGAGCCATAATGCTTTGCTTTACCCTTTGTCATTCAGTGCTTTTGTTAGCATGCCAAGCCACACAGTGCAGTGGTATTTGGGGAAAAAATGAAAATATTCTGAAAGTAACAGGTATTTATGTACTAACTGGAATACATGTACCTTGTAAAATTATGCTGAAATTATAAGCTGTGGTAATTACACGGGGATTTCTTCAACCACTGTGGAAGTGCCCTGGAAGAGAGAGACCACATTGCATCATGACTGTCTTAGGTAAAGATTTTTCGCAGACCCATAGCGTACAAATAAGCAAAGAGCACCTAAACTTTGCACCTAGGTTGTGGGTTCTGCATGCAGCTCTGGAAGGGCGTACTCAGTTACTCGCTCTTCTCTAAAATCATTGAGAAGATGGAGGAGGAGCTACATTAGGAAAGACTAAGGAGTCCAGGGCTCCTCACTTTGAAGAAGAAAGAAGGGGGGCGTGATCATGGCTTACAAAATCACAAAGGTGATGAATGAGCTGAATGTGAAACTCAGGTTCACCAGGTCCTGCCATATTAGGATTAAGGGGCACCCAGTATATTTCATAGAATCATTTAGTTTGGAGAAGATATTTAAGATTGTGTCCAACCGTTAACCTTGCACTGACAAGTCCACCACTAAACCGTGTCCCAAAGTGCCAGATCTACACATCTTTTAAATACTTCCAGGGATGGCGACTCCACCACTTCCCTGGGCAGCCTCTTCCAATGCTTGTTAACCCTTTCTGTGAAGAAATTTTTCCTAATATCCAACCTAAACCTCCCCTGGCACAACTTGAGGCTGTTTCCTCTTGTCCTATCACTTGTTACTTGGGAGAAGAGACCGACCCCCACCTCGCTAAAACCTCCTTTCAGGTCATTGTAGAGAGCGATAAGTTCTCCCCTCAGCCTCCCTTTCTCCAGGCTGAACAACCCCAGTTCCCTCAGCCGCTCCTCATAAGACTTGTTCTCCAGACCCCTCACCAGCTTCATTGCCCTTCTCTGGACACGCTCCAGCACCTCAATGTCTTTCCTGGAGTGAGGGGCCCAAAACCGAACACAGTATTTAAGGTGGGGCCTCACCAGTGCCGAGTACAGGGGGACAATCACTTCCCTCATCCCACTGGCCGCACTATTTCTGGTACAAGCCAGGATGCTACTGGCTGCCTTGGCCACCTGGGCACACTGCTGGCTCATATTCAGCCAGCTGTCGACCAACACCCCCCGGTCCTCTTCTGCCCGGCAGCTTTCCAGCCACTCTTCCCCAAGCCTGTAGCGCTGCATGGGGTTGTTGTGACCCAATTGCAGGACCTGGCACTTGGCCTTGTTGAACCTCATACCATTGGCCTCAGCCCATCGATTCAGCCTGTCCTGATCCCTCTGTAGAACCTTCCTTCCCTCAAGCAGATTGACACTCCTGCCCAACTTGGTGTCATTTCCAAATGGCAGATATGTCATCTTTAACAGAAGTTATCTTCTATCTTAATAGAAGATCAGCTTAAAGCAGATGACAGTACTTCTTCACACTGCAGTCATGAATTTCTGGAACTTGCTGCTACAGGAGATGTAGAGACGGGCAGCATCAGCAGGTTCAAAAAGGGTTTATGTGCATGCGTAGACACCAGGTCCATAAATGGACACTAAACAGACTCGGAAGGGAGGTGCCCACTAAATTCCTGCTCCAACACTTGTGTATGCCAGCAGAAAGGCTGCAGAAAGGACTCACGTGCTGGCTCGAAATAGCCTTTATTTCTGCTGCTGTTGGAGGGAGAATACCAGGTTGGATGCACCTTATACATGACCTGGGAGGGTGCCGCTTCTCTTGCTACCTTAGGAGGGCACGGTGCGGGCTGTTCTTGAACTCGCTCTGGCTGTCAGGATATTATTATTTAAGATTCAGGTCAGCCAAACCCACTTAGAAAAACAAAGACTTTTTCTAAAAAAGAGACTGCTTCCTCGTCTTGTGTGCCACTGACAGGGGTGGGAACTGGATCACACTGACTGCAGAAAGCAGAAGGTACTAAAGAAGATTATTCTGCCCACGTCCATCCTGTCAGAAAACTCCCCTTTCCCTGACCCAGAGAGCAAACTCACCCCATTCAGGAGAACACAAACATTTCGAGGTGAGAAGGTGCAATGCTTGGATGCTGATACTTCTCCCCTGGCCCCATTTGGTCTTCTCCGTGCGTTTCTGGCTGCTGGTGTCTCTGGCCATTTGTGGATGAACATGGCCAGTAGCTCTCCCTGGTGATTCTCAGGCTTTCAAATGAAGGAAGAGCACATCTTCTGAGTGCGGGCTTGCCCCAGGATGGAAGGAGAAATTGCTGTTGCTGGCAAAGCTGCTCTCAGGAGAGTTAGGATAAGGAAGAAGAAAGATGTTTGTTTCAAAATAATTTAATTGCAAGGTTTCAATTTCATTCATTCCTGTGGGAGTGCTGGCAGCCTGTAAGAAAGAGTGTTCTTGCTTGTAGAAGTAGCAACAGCTGAGATGAGAAGTCCCATTCTCTGTTTTCCTTCCTGTATTCTCTGCTGGGCTTTTTTGTTGTATGACAGCACTGTTAAATCCATTCTTTAATGTAAACATGATGTAAGTAGGATGCATTAGCTGAAACTTTTATGACTAAACAAGACTTAGATTAGGCTGCATTTCTCATTTGTCAAAGCTTCAGTGCTGGCCACAATTTATAGCAATTTATGTTCATTATATGTGTGGGATTAATACGAAATGTGAGTGCAAGGGATAGGGACAGACATGGCTTAAAAGTTGGCTTGGGCTCCCACAGGTCTTTTGTTCTTCAGGTTTCTTACAAAAATACTTTAATACGTTCCTGGGATAGGTTAACTTTTTGTCCAATGTATTTTCCTTAGTCTGTCAAGCTGAAGTGTTAAGAGGAGCATGGTTCCCCTTCCCTCAAGAGATGCTGATGTCTCAAAGTTCTGTGAAAATAGGAGATTAGATGCATCCCTCCATCAATAAAAGCCTATAGCAGCAGTTTGGGGAAGTCATGCATCTGTCTCAAGGCAAAGATCCTGAAGAAACAGGCTCCAGGGTTTGGTGTTTTTCTTTGTTTGCGGAACTTTTTCTCAGCCTCATCCTGTAGCAGCTTGCTAGCTGTTGAGCTTAGCACTTTCTTATTGCATGCAGGACTGGGGTTTGGCAGTAACCGTGGGACTTGGACTTTATGAAAGTCCCAGATGTGATGCGATTCTTCTTTTTGGGGACCACAATTTGATTTGCAGTTTATTCTAATTGTAACTTGTGCAGTTTGGTTGTGTTCCTTGAGGATTCACGCTGAACTAGTCTCTGCGGGGCTTTGCACTGGGCATAAATGTTAAAAAGAGAGCACTGCTGCTCTAAACATCTGCGATACAATAAATGAGATGTGCATGGGGGGTGGAGGCGATTAAAAAAAAAAAAAAAAAAAAAAAAAAAAAAAAAAAAAAAAAAAAAAAAAAAACCACCAAACCATTTTCTGCCCTTTTTGTTGAGAGGAAGCTGAACTGTGAAGAGGCATTGCATCATGAGCTCTCATGAAAGACCAGCTATTCCCCTTGAGGAAATGAAAGCACTTGCCTCATTTCCCTCTCGCTGGCAGCTGTTGCTTAGGAATTTCATTTGAGAATGAAATGCAGCTTTGGTTGACCCGAGGAATGGCTTTAGTACAAACGGCCTCCAGTGGTGTGTGCACTAAGTGTTAGGAAGGACAGTATGATTTTCACAGAAATTAATAGCTCGAATTAGAAGTAATGTTTTGGACCAAGAGACATCATCTATATGGGTTCTGATGTATTCAGCTGTCTCCTTGAGATTAGTTTTTCATATCTCTGCTGGGCTGAGGAAGTAGCAGACAACGTGAGAAGCAGAGAATGGAAGGAGACCAGGAGTTCTGATGAGGAAAACATACTTAATTGGGCTGGGAGGAGGGAGGAATGGTGACATGGCAGCCCATTACTGAGACTGTCATTTGGTTAAGTGATGGAGGAGTTGCACCTGCCTCAGGTTTGATATTTTTTTTTTCCTTAATGAAAATAATATTGAAATGTTTGTGCATTGTTTTATAGAGAAAATTCCTTTTTTGAACACAAGCACGCAGAAATGACATTGTTAAGCCCAGCAGCATCTAGGTCTTGGCTGACAGAAGAAGACACAGTGTGAACTGCTCTGCTGACTGCGCTTATACCTCACCCTCTGCTGTGACATATGCAAGGACCTGCAGTTAGGAAACTCATCACTAGGCCTAACTTCTGAAGAAAAACGGTTTCACAATTCCCAGCATACAAATTTTGTGAGGCGTTGCACGCTGGGCGTTTTCGTAGAGAGCTGGAGATGAATCAGCTGCGTCTGAATTGGCCAGGAGATGAATTGTCTGGCTGGAGTGTGCCACCCCTTGCACCTCAGCAGCACGCTGGCTCCTAGGAACTGTGCCAGGGTGTGCAGAGCATGCCTGGGGGCACAGGAGGGACATGGTGGAAAAAGCAGCTTTTGTCCTGGGCTGGGTGAGCCACTAGATGACACCTCTCTCTCTCAGACCAGGCAGAAGTGTCACAAGAACAAATGATAGACATGCTTGGCTGAAACATCTAAATCTCACCTCTGAAATGCCCTTGCTCCTTTGTTTAAAACAGCTGAAGTCGGAGTAATTGCTTTCCCACTAGTCTCACCCTGAGCAGGTGTGGCCTCAGCCACTTGGTGGCCTTTTCAGAGCATATTGTAAAGCATGGTAGAATGAGTTAATTACTGCTGTTACTCTGCTGTTGTATGGGGTGACTCAAGGTCTTCTACAGGTAATAGATTTACCTGTAGAGATAACAAAGTGGAATTCGATCTGCTGGACCTAAGTAGAGTTAGCAGAGGACTTTTCCTTTAGTGGGTCCTGTTACGAGGTGTCAAGTACAGAAGGAAATAAGAGGACTGTGGGAAGTAAGTTTGCCAAGTCTTCCTCCATTCACCTAAGTACGCTGGTCAAAAAAGACTTATTTATCTTAACTTAAAGCATGGCTAGACAAAGCTGTATGGCAAAAGTTAAGTGTCACTGTATACTGAGCCCAGTTCACCTCCGGGAATGTTGGAAAAACTACATACTATGTACAGCTAGGGCTGAACATAGGAAAGGTGTTTTCCTTTTTTCTGGCTAGTGATGATCATTCTCTTGATGATAATGGATATTGTGGATGACTTCAATAATCATGGTGACAATCAGCTCTAACAGGGTAGATGAGAGGTACCTGCTTGAACAATCAGCAACAGAATAATGATAAATATTAAAAATGAGGTGTCCATTACTGGAAGTTCAGTGTCAGTGACGTTAGCAGATTGGAGAGGTGCGAACTCCACAACGTGCTTGTGTCTCAGAGGGATGAGTCTTGGCTGGTATCCATGTGAAGGAGAGGCTTGTCTGCAGCTACACGGACTAGGAATGTTCCAAGTTAAAGCTTGGGTTCTTGAAATCAGTCATAAAGATGGCAAATGCTGTATCAGGCCTTTATGGCCGGAGGACTGCAGGCTGTTCCCTGTCCCTTCAGCATCTGCTGCGAAGGTTGTCTCGGCCCACTCCCACAACATTATTTCAAGTCAACATTTAGAACTCCTGTACCTCCAGTCTCTGACTATGGGTCATTGCTTTTGATACTTATTTTGAGCATGAGAACAGCAATAACATTTATTTAAATTTCAGAGAAGAAAATTACTATTTAGGTATCTTTTTTTTTTCTGTACTTGCTTTGTTTTATAACTATTAATTTGCCCCTGAATAGAAAACTACAAAGCTGAAAGGGCCTCTGGGGAGGTGAATGGAGAAGTTTGGATGAAGCTGTATCTGTCATTATTATGGCAGTTTGGGGGAGAGGGAAGATGAAAAAAATAGGGCAAGAAAGCTTAATTTATGTAGTGAGAATGAAGACCTGGATTCTGAAAACATTTAGTAGTTTAGTGTTTTGTAATAGACTAGGTGGGGTCTGGCAACAGTGCAAGATGCTGCAGAATCTTAGAGTTGTGCTGAAGGAGCTAATGGGAGAGCTGTATTTGGCTGGTGTTCCTTTTTGCCTTAGTTTCCTGATCTGTGAAATAAAGGTATGTTCTCCGTCTGATGCAGGAAATCAGTATTGGAGCCCAGATCAGAACTCAAGGCCTCTGGCTTCCAGTTCTCCACTCAGACCACACCTTTCTTTTTATAGCTATGGGAAAAAAAGTCCACTCCAGCATGTCATTTAGTAAAATACCATATAGCAAAAGCAAAACTAAGCCCCAGAGAGCTAAAACTAACTGGTTCAAAATTAGGAGACAGAAAAAATTCTGCAGATTCTTTCTGCCAAATGGAAACTTACAGTTCCATACGAGATGTGCTCATCTTTGGGGTCGTTTCTGGCAAACTCAGGTGCCTGCAAGGTGTGTGCCGAGAGGTATCCAAAGGACTGCAATGCAGGACTGGGTAGTGAAGTCAGGGAAATCCTTTCTGAGGATAAGCTCCACTGGGATGTGCTTGTGAGGACAGATCGGAACACTGTGACTTGGTGGTTTGTCCATACAGCGAATGTATATTCCTGTGTTCAGGTGGTCCCTGAAAGCTTCAAGCTTCTTCAAAGCTTCTCCCTTTCCAAGTGAAGTCTTAAATCATTAAAGCTGAGAGATGAATCTCTTTCATACTATATATGGCATTTGTGCAAGTGGTAGAAAGCGGAGTGTATTTATAACACTGGTTTGCTGCAGGAATACGGATTGGGAACAAATGTTTGTTTGGATAAAATCCAGCTCCAGGGATTGGTTTTAGTGCTGCACGTAAAATCTGTAGCAAGCTCGTAAAAGCAGCAGTTGAAAAATCTAAGAGGGCCTTCACCATGGAAAAAACCACGAATTTGGTGTAACGTTACATAGCTAGAGAGTTACTTGTGATGGTTCACGTAGTAGTCGGTGACACTGTGGGTAACCTGTTGTCTGTCACGTTGGAATACAGGGATGCTCTTAGGCTGTTGGCACACGCAGGGATTGTTGGTGTTACTTGGTAGTACGTGCTGCTATTTTCATACATATTCTTTATTTGTTTAGAAATACACATTTGTGCCCTAAGTAATATTTCATGACAATTGCAGCTATATTCTTAACAATATTGCATGAGCAAATCAAGCCATAAAGTGAGCTGGGCTGTTTTACATACTGCTGATAAATATTTGAATGAAAACAGTTGGCAGAAAAAGGATACGAGTGTCTTTGGGTGTGTTGATTTAACTGTCTCCATTCAGTCCAAGTGGTCTGCTTGATTTACCTGACATGTTAATCCTTTCTGTTGCTGTACAGCTAATTACTGTATGTTGAGCCTCTGTGGAATAATTACCATTTGGACTAAGAAAGCTTGTATGCAAAGTCATAAAAGAATTGGGTTTTATTTTGTTTTCTAAAAATGCTGTCTCTGTGTTGTTGAAGGATGTTCAGAAGGAGAGAGAACCTCATGTTTATCTCAGTAAAGAAGAAGTTAAAGAGAAGATACAAAGCTATAATTCATCTGTCACTGATAAATTAAAGATGACCTTGGTAAGTTTTGCATAGGATTCCTGTAATTTTTAATAAGAGCGATTGAACTGTAGCTTTCTACTGCATTGTGAATCATTTTATTCTCAGCATCTTACATATGAAACTCTCTCTGTTTTAATGACATTGTAAGAGGCTCTTTCTTAGATCTGGAAATTGAATCTCACGTCTGAAATGTTTTTATCCACCTAGCTCTGTTGTATGGATTGAAACAAACTGTAGTAGAAACAAATGTATGACTAATTTGAAAAGTGTTTAAGATAAACTCTTAGTCCACACTAAGATGTAAATTTTTCAGATGGTAAACATAAAGATATATTTATCTTGTTTGCGTAGATAAATTTTTGTCAGGTATCTGTCTGATAAAGATGCTCAACTAATGAGAAAAGTTAAAACATGCAATATTTATTATAGGAGACTTATTTTCTTAATTTTCAGAGTAGTCTTACAGGTTTTCAGTTTGAGGAGACATCCTTCACCCCCCC
>VYZM01000248.1:800793-836699 GCA_013398915.1 Dromas ardeola | reverse complement strand
TGTATGTCTTTAAAAACAATCATTTAAACTATTTATAATTTTGACAACCTTAGTTTTATTTTTGTAGGGAAGTTTTTATTCCCCTTAAAGTTATTACTGAAATGGCAAAAAAAAAAAAAGTGATGGTTCCATTATTAAAGTTGAAGTTGGCAATACTTAGTTATGTGATGTGTGGGTTTGTTTTTTTTTCCCCTTACCTTTTGTGATCACTTTGACGCCTCGTAGCAATAAATCGTGTGGGGAGATGCAGCTGCCTTAAGCATAAATTAAGGTTTGCTCGGAAAAACACATACATTTCAGCCTATGTGTCCCAGTCATACTTGTGTGCGCGTTTTAATTTTGTTTCCTCATTTTGCTAAATAATAAGAGAGAAATAATGATACAGAAAAACTAAAACCAGCCCAATACTTTGACATTTACACACAAACCTTGAAATTTACCAGTTTCTTCCCCGCATTTACCTCACGCCCGGCCCCGCCCGAGGAGGAGTCGCTGCCGCCTCCCCTTTTCCCGCCCGGGCGGCGCTGAGGCCAGCTATGGCCGCCGCCGGGGCTGCCGCCTCCCTGAGAAGGGCGGGCGGCTCCCGCCGCGACGCCATGTAAGCACTGGGTTCCGTGGGAGGGAGGAGGGCGATGGCGTCCTCCTGCCCCCGTGAGGGGAGGTCTCCCCCGGGCGGGCGGCGGTGGGGGAAGCGGAGAGAGGCCGGGGGCGGCGGGCCCGCCATGTTTTACCTCAGGAAGACGGGGGGCAGGGCCGGAGCGGGGCTTTCCTCGGTCACAAAAGCGCCTCTGCCGTAGAGGGAGCGGAGCCGTGGGCTCGCAGTGGGTGCTGTCCCGCTGTACTTGGGTGGGAAAGCCCACAGGCGAGTAGTTTCTTATTAAAAAAAAAAACAAAAAACAACTCTTAGAGAGAGACGAGGCAAAAACAGTGAGGAAGTGTCCTGGGCTGGCGACGCTACCCAGCTCCTCCTCCCTCCTATGGAAATGTCATTCAAACTTTTAAATCTCATGTCCCTTAAAGGCTTTTCCGCCGTTTTCTCCAGAAACGTGTATGTTTAACTTCCTGGTTGTTTTGTGTTTTGTAAAATAGTGTAACCCTCCCTAGTAGAATTGAAGCGGAACTGCTTTGCTGTTCGCTTTGGTCTCTGTTGCTCTTCCCTGGGCATTCTGGCCCTGCAGCTGAGGAGATGATAATGGTTTCACCGGTTCCTCAAAGGTGGGTTGATGTGAGATACCGTAGCTTCACACATGCCAGACTTCCCAGCCAAGTCCAAAAAAAACCAGCTAAAAATCCATATAGAAAGGGTTAAGTGCAACAACCACATTATGGCTATGTATGCACTTGGTAAACCCCATCAACAGCGAAAACTCCAATACTCAGCCAGGGTAAGGTTGGTAAAAGGCCTTAAAGATACTAGAGTCAGCAAAGTTGCTCACCACACAAGTAACTGGGCTTGTGTCTCTGCCTGCAGCAGGTACGTACTATTAGAAATACAACTTGGCAAAAGAAACGTGGTGGTTTTTGGCTGGGTCACCCATCCGGAGGCAGGAGGAGCTCCATTGCCAGGCCGCTTCTCTCTGGGACTGCCAGGTTGCTGCAGTCTGCTTTGTCCTCTTTCAGTCTTAAATTTTAGCACATAAATTTTTTAACTTTGGAAAAAAATTGACTCTTCCTAGTCCCTTTCCACCCTCCTCTCGTATGTGAATGAGTATACAAATGTTTTCTTTTCCTCCTAGGTTCCCAGCATGGGGGTTTCCAGCTGCAGTCCTCATGACTTTTGCGAGCATTTACTTTTTACCATCTCCCATTGATCCAGAACCATTCATGTATGTTCCCTTGCTTAATTTAAAAGGTTAATAGAATACTTGTATTTGTCAGGAAATACCCGTGCTTTCAAAACTTCTATATGTTTAATCCTGCAGGAGCAAATAAAGCATGCTACTTAAGTTCATATGCAGAAGAAATTGTGTTTCTCATATAAAACTGGAAAACAGAAACACTTTTTTAAACAAATGAATTTCAAGCAAAACATTGCTGACCAGTGCAGTATTCATGTATACATGAAGAGAGATTTTTTGTGGATTTCAGACTAATGATAGGGAATAAAACTCTCTAGGATGATGTCAATTTTGTGTTTGTATTGATTTCAGAAAAAAAAAATTCTCCTAAAAAGTCTGTATTCTTTTTAGCCTGCACCTGCAAGCTCCACAGAATTGTTAATTTAATTTGAAGTAATAGTTTTGACGAATACTAATAGTTCCTTCAAATAATTTTATAGTCCAATGTTGTCTTGTTTCTTACATCTTATTTATGATTCATTTGATGCAGTTTTGAAAAGCCACCTCCTGCCTTAGTTGGATCATTGCAAGTGAATAAAAAGCTTCAGAGGGGACAAAGAATCTTCACAGGACTACTAAAAGGTCCTGAGTCTTTTACTGTTGATGATGAAGGCAAGTAGATAACTTCCAAATGGGTAAAGTTATACATTTGCTACATGTTATACATCTGATACATCTGTTTGGTCAAGTTATTAAAAGAGAAGACTTAAGAAGTTAAATCCAAGACTTAAGAATTAAATCCAAAGAAAGAAAAATAGGAATGTTTGCTAAATTATTGCTCAAAAAATATTAAGATAATTGCATGTTCTTCCATATCTTCACATTTGTAAACATACCCCAGGAAATATTGCAGAACGTTTTGTTATCTGCTGCTCCCAAGGACACAGCAAGTGTCCTGAAGACCCAACATAGACCCGTGAATTGGCAACATATAGAAATCTTATTAAAATATTTTAAAAAGGTATAAAATGGCATATCCTTTAAAAATAATGTGTAAAAACAGCTAAAGATTTTTGTGGGAATTCTGCCAAATGTGAGTCTAAGCTTGGGCTTTCGACATAGAACTAGTGATAAGCTTGCCTTCCTTTTTTTGTTTTGTTTTGTTTTTTTTTTTTCTATGTCAGGCTTCCAAAAGCAATGTTAATTTGCTGCTTGAGCTCAGTCACTGAGTTCAGCACGCTCTTATTTCAAAAGCTGTTATTGAACATGGAGCCAAAGAGGGAAGGCAAATGGAGTTGTTTTAAAATTTTAATAGTTCTCAAAAACATATTTTTAGAGCAGCTTGGATTATAAAACAACTTTTCACTGTAATATAAAACCACCCCTTATCCACGTAACTCATCTTGCTTGTCTGGCAGCTGTGAGGTGGCAAAATGGTAGGTGCAGGAGCCTTACAGATGGTGGGAAGCAGAGGGCTGGAGTGGTGACAAGTAGCACATTTAACATCTTTCCAGCAACTTTTACCCAGAGCGTGACTGAAGTAGGGACTGTGATGAAAAGTTCAAGCCAAATAGAGACACTGTCATCTTCTGTTTAGGACACAGGTTTAGTGCTGTGGACTTGGGACTCTGCTGTTCTGGAGGAACAGGCAACAGTGGATAAAATAGATTATAGTAGCCAGTACAGAGAAGCCAGTAGCTTACCAGTAGCCAGTACAGAGAAGCAGGTAGCTCCCAGTCCAGAGCAGTTTGAGCCAGGCAGTTCAGACACCCTCCCTTGCTGCTGGTGCTAGTTTTACGGTATTTTTCAAGGAAATATTGAATAGCCCAGGGCATGTTTGTCTGAAAGATACCATCTTGTGTTGTGTGCTGTGGAGGTGAGAGGTAATCATCTGGAACGTTCTTGTTTGCCATTGTGCAAGCTGAAATTAGAAGCGTTTTCAGTCATAGCAGCATAGACCTGGAAGGGACCTAGCTCACCGCCTTGCACTGAGGCACCCATTCCTAGCAAATGTCTTCCCAAAGCTGTTTGTTTCCTTCCTGCCTTCCTCAAAGTTGCTATTTTAAATTGTCATTTTATCGCACTTTTTGTTCTCCACCTCTTTGTCTACAACTTTCAGAAAGGGTAGCATTCACAACTGGAGTTTTGCAGAGTATATTTTAAATATGAGGATTAATCCTGCAAATGCTCTGTGTTGACAAATCTAACCTCTTTCATGATGCTGTAAAAAGTACTGGTTTTGTTCTGTTTTTCTGGAGTGTGTTAATTCTACCATGGATCTTACCTGAATTTAAGGATGTTTTAGGAGACTGGATTCAGTCAGTTGACATCATACAATATGACCAAGGCTGTAGTAAGTGTTGTGGGGCTGTAGTCTGATTTAGGTAAATGCTGTTTTCCATATCAGTAAGACAGGATATTATGGGTAATTAGAGTAGTTCTGTTTTGCCTTCACTTTACTACAAATACTCATGAGACAAGTCTAGTGCAAAACCCACTTGCACTAGCTATATAAATCTAAATATATCATCATAGCCTAGTGCATAGCATGATAAAAAATAGCATTACAAGTCTAAGATTTCTCTCTTTAAATACAGAATCTGGTATGTGATCAGAAATTTCAGCTGTTTCCAACATGCCTCGGGAGGCATTAGAATGCCACTATATTTCATGACAGCAAAGTTCAGCCTCTGTTTATTCCCAGGCAAAGTTTTTGTATTGAACCATGGCTCTGAAGTTCTCCCTGCTGATAAACAGGTGCTTTCTGTATGCCGGTAATCCTAGACAATTCTTTTAATCTAGATCTGACAGCTGACACTTTGAGAATCTGTCCTATTTGCTTATAACATTTTTCCTTAGATGTGAGTGAGCAGATGCTAGACATTTTTATATCTGTTAATCTGCTCTGGTGTAAGTGCGTATCGGGCAAAGTCAGAATCTGTGGTTTTTTAGTAGTATTGGCACAGAAATGTAGCATAACTTTTTTGCAGTATCTTTTAACACCTGTTGACGACTGACAGTGCACATTTTTAAATGTAAACAAGGCCAGGGTGAAAATGCAGGTCACATGTAAAGAAAATAATGTCTACTTTAGATCAATCTATGTAAATAAAAGACAAATCAGAGGAATGTTTTCAGACAGTTAACAGACTTTACACTAAAAGTGTATTTCGTTGAACAGTGCAAATTTAGGACTGGTGATGTGCATTGTACTATTTCAGAGCCTGGACTAGTCAAAAGGTAGGAGGATGTTGTTTTTCAAAGGTGGGTCCTAATCACTGCTAGAGTTTTTCCTCTGATACTCTACACAGAAGTTTTTGGAGTTACATACAATGTCAAAAGATTTGAAGACTTCCTGTGAGGTTTTCGCCTTGTTAATTTAAACACTTTTAAACCAGAGGAGAAAGCAGCTGCTAAGGAGGTATCCAATAAAAACAGTGCTTAGTCCTTTAATTCAAACTTACACATTTTTTATATTATTCTGGTAGTTCAAAACCTAAGCAAAACATCACAGCTTAAAAAAAAACCACCACACTTACTTCTTTTGCTTAGGATTTCCACGTCCTAGGAGAAGGGTTACTTTCTTGTTTTGAATCAGTCATTGTAATGTTTTCCTTTTGTCTACTGAACATTTTAGCTAGCTGATGACGTGGCAGAACCCTCAGGACAAAAAGGTAGGTCGTGTGAGCTCTGCTAATGCTTTCACTCATTTTTATTGACAATATGAGAGTATCATTATGAATCTGTATTCCTATCCTTGATGCCTTTGCTGCTAACCCAGAGGAGTCTTAAGATAGCTTTTAATGTATTGTTTATTTAAAATAAACATATGAACAAGTCATATTTTTTCTAATCTCCAATATATTATTGCTCTTTCTGCTTTATAAAAATATATTTAAAGTAAGATGTATGGTTTCCTGTCTGTTTCATTGCTTTGTGTCTGCATAGAATATATATATTGGGAGCAAGAAGGAAGGGCTCACAATAATGAGGAACATCCTTCTATTACAGTAAGTTTGATTTGCCTTGGTCCCTTTTAAAACAGCCTTCTAATATACTTATTTTAAGGTAATATCTACACTGGTACTGTGGATGGGAAACTGTGGATGATCAGTGGTGACCAGCTTCATTTCCTTACTCAAATGGGGCAGGATATGCCTGAATGCGGTGAGCGACAGTTTTGATGTGAAAATGACAACAAACTTGCTCATATAAATATCACTGAATGTGCAATTGAAGTGCTATTTTTGCTGCTGTTAACATTTTCTGATTCTTTTATGCAAATTTGTAAGAGAGGCCTACTGCTATCCATGTAGTTTTTCCTAATGTAGGCAGGATTAAGGCATAAAGGCACACTTCTCTACTCATCGAGGCTGACTTGGATAGACTTTCCAGGGTTTGCCATTTAAATAAGGAACAACATTTTATAGAAGTCCTTCTATACATAGCTTTTGGAGGGTGGGTGGTCTAAAGACATGATTTATGCAATTATTTTCCTGCCTCAAGGTCAAAAGGTATTTTAGGAACAGTTCAAATTTTATAAAGGAATCAGAGATTATAGCCTGTCCTGGTACTGGACTGCAAATTTACTTGTAAATAAGGAAGACAAACACCAAAATGTTTACGTTTTTACCCTGTTGCTTTTTTGATGAATCAAGCAGGCCTGAAAAGCCATTGAAATGGCTGATTGCCTTTAGCCTGATTTCCTAAACATGTGACAGTTGTGTAGGTGCTTTCCCTATCCCCAAAATCCCTGTGCTATGGGCTAATCTCAACTGAATTTGAAAGAATTCTCAAAGATTACTGAACTTTTTTGAGTCTTATGCGAATATTTGACTATGTGGAAGTTAAGAAACCAAAAATGAGACCAAAATGATCAATCCGTTCAGAGCGAGACCAGAACTCAGCTGTTAACTTTATGACAGCTTTCAAGCAGTCAGTCAGCTTGTGTTACTGGTGGGTTAGGGTTCTAGTGAGATGTAATGGATGTTGTCCCTTGCTTTCTGGGGTATTGAAGCACGTTCAGGAACAGGAAGTTATTGGAAGTGGTCAACATGGATTTACCAAGGGTAAATCATGCTTGACCAATCTCATAGCCTTCTATGATGTTATAACTGGTTGGCTGGATGAGGGCAGAGCAGCAGATGTCATCTACCTTGACTTCAGCAAGGCTTTTGACACTGTCTCTCATAACATCCTCCTTAGGAAACTGAGAAAGTGTGGACTAGACGAGGGGACAGTGAGGTGGATTGAGAGCTGGCTGTGTGACAGGACTCAGAGGGTTGTGATTAATGGAGCAGGGTCGAGTTGGAGGCCTGTAACCAGTGGTGTCCCCCAGGGGTCAATACTTGGACCAGTATTGTTTAACATATTCATCAATGACCTGGACGAGGGGACAGAGTGCATCCTCAGCAAGTTCGCTGATGATACCAAACTGGGTGGGGTGGCTGACACCCCAGAGGGCCGTGCTGCCATCCAGCGTGACCTAGACAGGCTGGAGAGCTGGGCAGAGAAGAACCTAATGAGGTTCAACAAGGACAAGTGCAGGGTCCTGCACCTGGGGAGGAAGAATGTCAGGCACCAATATAGGTTAGGGGTGGACCTGCTGGAAAGCAGTTCTGAAGAAAAGGATCTGGGGGTCTTGGTAGACAGTAAATTATCCATGAGCAAGCAATGTGCCCTTGTCGCCAAGAAGGCCAACGGAATTCTGGGCTGCATAGGGAAGAGTGTGGCCAGCAGGTCAAGGGAGGTCATTCTCCCCCTCTACTCTGCACTGGTGAGGCCACAACTGGAATACTGTGTCCAGTTCTGGGCTCCCCAGTTCAAGAGAGACAGGGAACTACTGGAGAGAGTCCAGCGTAGGGCAACAAAGATGACTGAGGGATTGGAGCATCTCCCTTATGAGGAAAGGCTGAGAGAGCTGGGACTCTTTAGCCTGGAGAAGAGAAGGCTGAGGGGAGACCTTATTAATGTTTACAAGTATCTAAAGGGTGGGTTTAAGGAGGATGGAGCCAGGCTCTTTTCAGTGTTTCCCAGTAACAGGACGAGGGGTCATGGGCACATGCTGGAACATAGGAAGTTCAGATCAATTGAGAGGAAAAACTTCTTTATGGTGAGGGTGCCAGAGCACTGGAACAGGCTGCCCAGGGAGAGTGTGGAGTCCCCTTCTCTGGAGACTTTCAAGACCCATCTGGATGCAGTCCTGAGTAATGTGCTCTAGGCAATCCTGCTTTAGCAGGGGAGTTGGACTAGATGATCTCTAGAGGTCCCTTCCAAGTCTGAAGATTCTGTGAATATGTATTTTGGAGTAGAGGGCAGTAGGTCACAAAACTGTAGGGTGTCAAGCTTTACTAATTTCACTGGTCTCAGGAAAATTACTATCAAAATACTAAACATGGTAGACCTGTTTTTTTGTAGTTTTACCAGAGAATTACTTATAGGACTCTCATGTGACCTGTGGAACTTGGTCTCCTCAGCTGAAGGGAAGTAGTTAGTTAAATCTTTGCTAAAAGCAGTTTTCTCCCATCTTTTTTCTTGGGGATATAAAACAAGCATCAGCTAACCCATTTTGTTTCACTAATTTAGTAGTGAATTTAGTCATTTTTAAAGTTGTCTGGGAAAACAGAGTAGAGCTGAATTGCTCTGCAGGTTGGGACCAAATTTTTTCTTAAGTACTAAGGAACAGAGATGACTAGATTGACATTATACTGTCACTTCCTTTGCAAGCTACTTTTAGAGACAGTTTAAGGAAGCTTTTAAGGATCTGGTTTATTATTTCAGTATGATAGTTTAGTGCTTTTCAGCCTTTGCATTTCAGGATCTTCATTTTGTCAACCTTGTGGTCTTACACATCCTCCTGTTTGTATCTCAGGAACTCCAGACTATGAACCAATATGTGGCCGTCCCCATGGTGTCCGAATGGATCAGGATGGTAACTTGATCGTGGTGGATTCTTATTTAGGCCTGTACAAAGTCAATCCAAGGACAGGAGAGAAGACCCTCCTGCTATCGAGCGAAAAAGGTGATGCTACAGTTAGTGGGGAAGTGGATGGATCTTGGGTTTGGTCCTCACGCTTATACATAAATTGGAAGATCAGGGCACTTGAATCAGTGGAGATCAATACTAGTGAGTGTGGGGACTGGGGCTGATTGAAAGTTTATATTTTTAAGATTAGTTTAAAAAACAGAAGAAAGCAAAAGCAATGATATTTGTCCGAGGCTTTTTGTTTGGTATATGTTATGTTGAGCAGCAACGTGAATGTATTTCCCTGCAAATGAAAGTAATTTAGAGCTTGGACTTTAGCTTGGGACAAATTAAGGATGGCAATAGCATTAACTATGACACTTGGAATTGCAACGTCTGAAATCTTAAGCTTGTGTGGATCTGAATCACTTTGAACACTTGGTGGTTTTGTACTTATTTTAATCAGTAGTCATTTTTATTAACCAGGTGTGGATGGACTGCCTTTCAAATTCCTAAATGGATTAGAAATATCAAAGAAAAATTTGATTTATTTTACGGATTCAAGTAGCAAGTGGGAAAGACGACATCACAAATATGAGGTGAGATGAGGTAATCTTTGTAGCCATTTGTTCAGGCAGCTTAAGAGTTAATTTTTGTGCTGGCAGCACCATGTACTAGGCTGCAGAAGAGACCAACTCTTTTGGATATTGCTTGTGTGTTTTAGCCAAGCATGCTATGAATGCAGCATGTTCAAGCCCTGAGGCAGAGGATGGGCTGTGCTATCCTGTAGCTGCTCTTCTGAAAAAAAAAAAAAAAACTCCGGGTATGACCACACAAAGAAATTGTCTTGTGATACACTACAGTCTGGATTTTTACAGCATGTTAGTTTCTCTTGAGTATCTGCCTACAAGCATGCTCTTGTACTGCAGTAAATGCAAGGTAGCAAATTGCTGGTGTACTTGAAGGTATCTTTTCTGTCTAGTCACAGCCTTTGAGTAAAACTTTATCTAGAACAAACTGTCTGTAAAGCTGAAGGCCACTGATGTCACAGACATGAAGTTTCCACTGAGTCTCATCTTTACTACCAGAACTGTGGATAAAATTAAGCTAAGAGAAAAATCACAGGAAGGGAAACGTGTTTAATTTAAGGGCTGGGAATTGAGATCCAAGTTATTAAATGAAAAAAAAAAAGAATAGTTGAAATCTCTTATGTGTCACTTGCTGTTTCTTAAAGCTATCAGAATTATCATTTGGTAGTATATAATCTTTGCCATTTAGTATTTCAGACTTGACAAAGGGCTGCCAGTACAAATGAGAAACATAAAGGCAGTTTCCTCTTCACAGGGCTTATGCGTACATAGTTCAAAGCTGCCTTGCAGATTTTTAGCACAAGAAACCTATTAAAATTATTTCATATCAGAAGTAAAATGTCAGCTGTTTACTTGCTTTAGCAAAACACTCATGAATGCTTTCCAGTTTGATTTGAAGAAGTTGTTAATTCTTCACAGAAGCCTGATAGGCCTCAATATTTTGCTGAAGCAGGAACTGCAGAATAACATATTTTGAATTTTGGGCTTTATAACGCCCACGTTCCTCTGTTTTTGCAAGAATACTGTGATCAGCCTGAGAAATGACATGAACAGAATCCTTTGCTCCTTTAGTGGTGCGAGCTTATTGTTTTTATAAAGATGCCATCTGCTGTTCTGCAAAGTCTGCTTTTATCTAATTCATGTTAATACAACTTCTGAATATTTTCTGTTCTAATTGAAACCAGGTATTTTGATAGCCTAGTTTTTCATTAGATGTATTGATTAAGGTAATCGAAACAAACCATCTTGGTCGCCTCTTGGCCTATGACCCTGTGACAAGAACAGGAAGAACGGTGCTCAGTGGCTTATACATGGCAAATGGGATTGCACTGTCTCCCGATGAAGATTACATATTGATAGCAGAAACCAGCATATGCAGAATCATTCGGTATGTTAAACATTGTTCTCCTCCTAGATATAAAATATTACATGTTTTTAATAAATGATTTTCATGTTCTGATTTTTCTGTTTTTCCTTACTTTTCTAAAAATGTAAATGGAAGACAGGCAGTTAACAGAGTTGCTATTGGAAACAGTCTAAATTACTTTTTTCTATTGCAAGAGTCACAGGTTTTAGTTAATTCTAGGAAGAGATTAACGGTTGTTCTTTCCACTGGCAAATGTTTTTTTATACTGATTTACTGAAATATTGGGCCCTAATTCCTTCATACTCAATTACAATTATCCTGATGACTCCATTATTACAGTTACAGCAGACCTCAGAGGACAACTGTTACTGCATGATTATGATGATTAGCATAACACTCCATTTTTCCCATTTTAAAGGGAGTTAGTGTTTTAATAGTTTTTTGTTTCATGGAAGTTTGAAAGCCAAATTTACTATTAGTTTTCATTTAACAGGCACATTTTCTATGGATAGATATTTTTTAATAGAACCGGGGAGGTACTCTTTATGTTACATGCTGTCGCGGATGGCGTGATGCACTTCACTTGTAAGAGAGAAGCAGCAATATATTTATTGATAGAAAACAACGATTTAACAAAGTTTGATAGTAAATGTGACTGTTTTAACAAGATTTGATGGCAAGGTACACTTGGTTATTTACTGCATAGAGGACAGGGTCAGACTGAGCTGTCAGGGAGACACTCCTGTTGAGTCAAGGTTCAGAAAGGACGCCCTTGCTATCTAAACTTCTCATCTGGATCCAGTCCTAGTCCCAGTCTTGGTCAACGGTTTATATCTAAAGGATTGTATCTGCGCAGTTTAGCATGCTATTAGTCTCTTACCAAGGATCTGTTGTGGTGAGGAACCTTGAGAGGCGTCCCTACTCAAGGGGAGATCCTGGCATGCAGCCCACTGCAGTTCAGGAGAAGTAAAAAGGGCTCTTGGAGTACAAGTATTGTGGTTAGATGGGCACATTGCTCAAGTTAGCTCTTGGCGATTTTGTTGTTACCTGTCTCCCCAAAACCATGTTGAGCCGGATGCAGCTATCACGACTAAGTGCAGCCATTATGACCACCACGGGTGCTTATTACTTTGGCAGGGTTACTGGAAATAAAGGTCAGGTTGGTGGTGGAGCACACCGTCACGCATGCAGATAGATGAGGTTTTTGACCAATCATTGCTACTCAAGTTTAGTCCCTCTTTGCATTTACTACTTCCTGCAGAGTCCTTTTCTCTATTTTGAGGAATTTCTTGCAGGAATCAAAATGCTGTTAAGCTTACTGCATTTTTCACCAGCCACTATAACTCATATATAAAATTCCCTTTTTGCAGCTATTGGTTGAGTGGAGCTAACGCAGGAAAAAAAGAAGTTTTTATGGACAACCTGCCTGGGTATCCAGACAACATCAGATTATCAAACACAGGTTTATACAGAGTTGGAATATCTACTCCTCGCTTTCCTAGTTTCTTTTCTCCTTTTCTGGATGCTTTAGGACCGTATCCATTCCTGAAGAGATTTATTGCAAAGGTAAATTCGACAGTGTGTAGTATAAACTATCAGTGTCACAAAACCATTAATTTTTTAAGTATAAAAAACCTTGTTATTTCTCATTAGGAAATACAAGAGACTGCTTCATCTTCACTACCTAGCATACCAACACCTACTAACTTTGTTTTTTCTGGAACATTTGAGGAATGGTTTCTTTTTCACATATTGAAACCCAGCAGTTTTACTGTTGTGGTAATACAGAGAACCATTTATAAATGTAGAAAAATCAGTATTAACAGAAGTAGTCCACAGTTGCAAGCTCTCAGCCTGCTACTTACAGCAACATGGTATTTTCAAGGCAGGTGAAGAACCCTTTACAGAAAACATAAGCATTTTGCTATAGGAATCAAACTCTGCAAAGTCATTCATGCCAAGCAAGAATCATGGAGCTGGTTATGATGAACCATGCTACTTTTCTACGAACCATGTTGGCTTTTCCCTAGAACTTGCACAGTAAAAACACTGAAGTGGGTGACTCAGTGGTGTTCCATCAAGTCCGCCTTATTCCTGTTTTTAGAAAATGGGTGGCTTTTGGCAGCTGGATCAAGTTCAAACAACTTCCACACCTTCTTGAGCAAGCAGGCACTGGCTGTACTTTAAGATTAGTGAGCAACTACTGGACCGCCAGCTTTAGACACAGTCCAGTGGATATTGTCAAAAAATTAAGTGACAGCTGAATCTGACTAGAGTAAAGCAACATCTGGAAAGCAATATATTAGTATTGCCATTTCTTTCTAGTCATGGACTTTCTCCTCCACCTCTTGAATGAAGTGTTAACACGGTTTATTTCTTTTTCTAAAACAGGTGACTCCTTTATCATTCTACAGCATTTTTCTTCACAAACATGGCTTGTTCTTAGAAATTAACGACAAAGGAGACATTGTGGCAAGCTTCCATGACCCTGATGGTAGTGTCACTTGGGCTGTCAGTGATGTGTTTGAGCATGATGGGAAGATGTATCTAGGTAATACAGAGTTGCCTTTTCTGGTGGTGCTAGAGTAAACTTTATCCTTTTCATAAACTGGAGCATCAAAAGAAAGATAGCAGCATTGTTTCAAGCGGCCATTAAATATTTTTCTCTACTTAATGGAAGACTGCTACATCACTGAAGGAGAAATGAAACTAATACCACATGGTTAAGCAGAAAGGAAAATACAATGCAGAAATACTTGTTTTAGAAGCTTGTGAAAGCCTCAGACTTAAATAGGTTAAAGGTACCAAGTCACCTTGCTCTATAATTCAGAAAATAGTTATGTATATATTTTTAAACAGTTGCAGACTCATCCAAGGAATTCAACTCTGTAACAGGGGATTGAGGTGAGTAAGTAGCACATATCTCACTGTTGCTCACAGTTCCCATTTTGGAACATGCCTTATGTAGGATTTTATTCTTCCTCTTCCCCAAAGGCAGAACGTACTGCTTTTAATTATGAACAGCAGTTTCTCCATTGTCTGTTTTATTAAAGTTTTCCATCTATTCAACTACTTCAGTTTCCAAGGAAATACAAGCAAGTACAGCTTGCATTTAAATATGTTCTCTCACCTCAGTGTTTATTCCTGGTGCAAAGCAGTCACATGTTCTCTTGCTAGACACTGTACATAAGGTTCCCTCTGACCATATAAAAGTCCACTGGTGGCCACTGTTAAGTAGCAGGGCAGTAAGCAGAGAACAGGCTTATAAATTAGCAGTTCAGTCTTTAGAAGCGTGACACAGCTTGATCCTGTGGAAAGGTTTAACTGAAGCTCAGTAACAGAAAGATAGGAAGTTTGATAGGCAGTTTATTTTTTCTTTCCCCAAAAGTGCAGCAGTGAACAGGGTCCTCTGGAAGGGCACTTTCTAAACAAATGTTCAAACCAGCAGAAGTTAAGTATGCTCACAACATGCTACAGCAAAGTATGCTCATATACAGAGAGAGTAATACAAATAAAATTCATTTTAATTGAATCACAATAAATGACAGCTGTTTCATTATGATGAAATATTGCATTTAGCTTGTAGAATCAGTCTTAAATTTAACTTGATTGAAAAGGCTTTATACCTGCTTTGGGTGTGTGTTTGCATGTATGTGTCACTGTTACCGCTTTATTCCTCAAAACGAAGAAGTCCAATTTACTGGGCCTATGCTGGGTAAGCACGTACTAGCTGTATTCACTTACGCTGAAGGGATGATACTGAATGTTTTTTGGTTTAGGATAATGTAATAAAGTTATTAACTGTATTTCTACCTGCATAGTATCTACTTTACCAGATCAGATCATTAAAATTCACAGCTCTGCTTTTGCTAATGATTCAAAAAAACCCAAACAAACAAAAATAATCACATTTTACCTAAACCCAACTTCAAACCGGTAAAGCCCTTTCATTTAAAATTCTGCAATGGTAAGGCCCTTTCATTTAACACAAATGCCTTCAGTGACAAGGTAGAGGTACAGCCGTGGTCAAATAGCATATGAAATGGATTATCCAGGAAGACCATTTAGTTTTAAAATCACTTAGTTGTGAATTGGATCTGGATAAGAGTCAAAGTTCCTTCATGGTGCTTTTTAATCATCAAGGATTAGAATTAACACTGTTCATTCAAGGCTGTAAAAATACTCAGAGTTAACTGCTTCATGGAAATAGACACCAGGCAAGCGACAAACTCCTCTAAAAGCAACGGAAGGCAGGCAGCTGTTGGTTCCTGTTCTTCCTTCAAACTACATGCTTTTGCTGAACAGTTCTTAAGTCTTTATCAAAAGCAGGAGTGAAGCAGGTATTTCCCTGAACCGCTATTCTGGTTAAGTAAGGACTGACTGATTTCATTCTGAATTTCAATTTAATACAACATTTACTACCTACAACAGATTTCAGGGATAGTGTGGTTCTCTGGCAGTGAGCATGTAAGTTATTGAGCCTAGTTACAAAATGCTTTACAGGTGTGTGCAGATAGCAAAAGTGTTAGTTTGGGTAGAACATCTGGTGACACGTACTGAATAACCTCTATCAATTCTGTCAACTTTCATATTAGTTATTAGGCAAAAAGTAAATAATTCAAAAGAAAGTTTCCTTGTTATGGCTTAAGATCACTTTAAGAAAAGATAGTATGAGAATTACACATCTGTACCCATAACAAAGTTTTTTCTATTAAGGAGCAACGTAATGCACATTACTTGCACTGAAACTTAACTCAAGTAGAAACTTGACATAGGACCTAGATTTGATACAACTGTTGAGGGTTTAATGTGCAGCAATCAATGTATTTCACACTAGCCTCCACACAGCTACCAAAATAAAAGAGTTTAAACAACAAACAAGTCTAAGTTGCTAGAATTATCTGAGCAAAACACTACTTTAGGTTTAGCTTGGTGTGCACGAAAACGCTTGAGAGCATGAAAACAACTTTGGTTTTGTTTTTAAAGACAAAACAGAGTCTGAAGGATACTGATGGGCAATACTAAGGCTTCAGAAACAAAAAAAAAAACAGGATAAAGCTAAAGTTCTAGTGGAAGGAAAAAAAAAGTCCTGAGTTTTTGAAAGTGTGTAAGAAATTTGAATATCCAAAACCCTCTAAATTTATACAGATGCTCCAGTTGCAGAGTTAACCTTTCAAGCGATTTTTTTCCTCCAAATATTTGGTCACTCTAGAGGTTTGAAATCATGAGTTAGATTTGAGACAAAAGCTCTATAAAATCTAACCTGTAGGCCATCACAGAAGTTTGCAACTCTAAGCTACATGAAAGACAATTTCTGTGCTTCCAGAATTAAAAGCCAAGAAAGTTTAACTTATCTTATTTGTAGCATTGCTTGTATCCAGTTTGTGGATCTGTGCACCAGCATATGCATCTTCATAGTTTTGAAAGAGCCGTACTTTGTTGCCTACTTAATGATTACTTAGTAGAAGGTTTTACGTGACAGAAGTTGAAATCATCATGCTCTCTATTTGGATAGAAGATCTGAAATAACTAACTGAAAACTAAACAGTTGTGCCACAGTCTGTTTGACAAGGGAAATATTATCTTATCTTGACCGATAACACAGTTGATTTGCCCACAAGCAACATGAACTTGTCTTGCAAGAGAGAACACAATTCAGTGTTTCTAGAGAGTGTTCTGCCAATGAATCTCTACAGAAGATACATGCTAACGCAAGGCTGGGTGTTTTTCAAGATTTAGAAAGATACTCAAGTTTGGGTGCAAGCAATGGCTGCATTTCAGATAAGACTAATCAGAAGGTTGAAAAGACAACGTCACCCTTCCAAAGGGAAACCAAGTGATAGCGTACTGCAGTCAGACATCTGACGTCAGTCCTTTGGTGTGAAGGCCACTTACTGCAGGTTCTGAGTAGTTATGTCTCAACCAAAAAGCAACACTCTATGAAGCACTTAAACTGCCTAAGATAGCCCTCCTAGCCTAACTTCTAGTGAGCAATGATTTATTTATTTTTAGCTAGTTTGCTCTCAAAATAATTTACCTTCAAGAAGCTAATCAACATAAGATGTTAGACAATTCAAGACATTTAGAGGTTAGAGACAGATCAACTCGACTGCGGTGCCCAGGGTTGGGGTCTTTTTTGTGATTATTTTTTTTTTTAGTATTACTTCTGTTCATGTATTAAAACAGACTTAAGAGTTAGCTCAAAACACAGGCACGCTTATTTGAATACTTGTTAGTCTCAACACTCTCTTGTTTAACTCACTAGGAAGTCTATATTAAACCCTAAGTTTTTTCAGTAGTACATAGTAACCCATTCCAGCATTTCAAACTAGAAGGAGGTTGAAATTACATTCTTGTTGGCAAGCTACCAAAGCTGTCCTACAAAATTCATTGGTCTCATTTGCAGTGGTCTCCTTGAAAGAGAATATTTAGCATACAGATTTTAATTCTGCACAAGACACTGGCTAGTCAGATCCTACAGTTTTGACTAATGCCTTCCTACGCTATTTTGGGCTAGTTTGCTATTGTCTTTAACAGCTTTGAGCTCGATACAGGAAACCTGTAATTAAACATAGCTTTTAAGGAAGTCTATGACACTGAATATGGGTGAGCATTACTGTGCAATAGCACCTGCCTACCTAACCCGACTCAAATACACATTTATTGATTTTTAGAACAAAATAAACTGTTCAGATTCATAGGCATAGGTTCACCTCTGCGCCTGTGATATGAAAAGGTACTTGAAAGACAAAGGTGGTAATCAACTATCTGAGCAAGACAGATTAGCCGTGTCTAACGATTTAGAGTTACAGTTCAGCTGTAAAATATACATATTGCACAAGGCAACCAGCTAAAGACAAGGGTTTTTCTTCCAAACAGGGTTTGAATAGCCCATTAGAAGTCTTCCAGCTGCGATCAGCGAGAGTTACAGGGACAGACCTGCTGCAGTCACTGGAGAAACTGGTCAGTGGGAGCTGATTGCAAAAGGCTCTTCAGTACCTTACAAGGACCGTGCAGAAAACCTCCGAGCCCTAACACCGTGATTGCTGAACATGAGCCGTGGGTCAAACCTGTACCTATAGAAAGGAACAGAGTCTGTGTGAGCTACAGCTAGCACACGGTGACCAACACTTCTAGAAATAGCTTATTTCTAGAATAGCTCTGGTACAAGGCTACATGAATAGTCGCTTTCTTAACAGTATGCAGCAGGGACAGCCTCTCTACATATTACAAAAAGATTAATTCTAACAACACACAACTAAGGAGTTGATTGATAGTCTCCCAGGAAATGAATACTAGCTACAACATACCAACAGCATATCGGCACGTATAACATTAAGCATTCAGGAGATGCATTCTAACAGAAAGCTTTGCTGCCTCAAATTGCAAACTTACATAACACAACTGTAAGGACATTTTAAATAGTGCTTAAAAAAGCTTCAGCCCAAGTGATTACCAACTGAGTTTTGAGGTAGGAAGTGCTACTTGCTTACAACAGCTGACTAATACACAAGGCTTAGGTCCCACAAGAAATATGCTTTGCTAACAGTATCTCCAGGAACAATCAGAGCAAGAATTTGGGAAATTCCTGCCTACAGAAACCTGCAGAGCTTTTCCTTGTTTGCAGGTGAACCCAAGGTCACTTATCTCTGGCCACTCAGCACAGCTGCAAGCTTCAGCTATTCTAAGTCAAGAGTGGTTGACGAGATTAAAGTAGTAGTAGTAATACCATCAAGCTGTATTTGGTAGGCTAAATTAAAATAGAGACTAAACATTAAAAAAAATAGAAGCACCAAGAAAGCATCTCTATTAAACAACAGTATGTATGCCAGTAACACGTTTCATCATAAATACCCTCTATAAAAGCTTAATTTTAAAAATATATAGTTATATTTAAAAGTATTGTAATAATGAATTGAATCGGTGTTTACCCGGGATCGAAGACACCTGGTGTACGGCAAGTTGCTCCTGAACACGACTGCAGCATCATTAATCGATAGTTCATCTTTTCTAGAATTTCTTGGTCAATTGTTTTAGCAATGTTATTGATCTGGTGTGGATCTGCAGTCAAGTTATACACTTCCACAAACACCTGTAGAAGAAAGTTCCTGCACTGTATTAAGTCCTAAATGTGAATTAACATTTAATCATATTATTTGTTAAGAACACTTTATGGTGGCATATAATCTCAAATGTTATTTTCAACTACACTGCAGCATCCTCACACATAAGCTGTATTTAGCCATGACGCTAAGTGGTCAAAGACAGGACAGTGTGTAGGTAAAGCTAAAGTTTTGTGATAGTACAGTATTGGAAAAGTTTTTATTTCCACCTAAAATACTACCTGCTACACTGCAGATTTTTTTTCTAACACATAACTGGAACCCGTCTTATGAGTGTAAGACCAGAGCAAGAGGCCGTGGCTCAGCTGGCTGTCTTTTCATTAATGGATCTCAAAATACACAATTTCACTACCACCACATCACCATTATGTGCTCACCAGCTACTTCCAGCTGTCAAACTCAGACAGGTTCTTCACTACATGTACAAAATATGCTGAATACAAGTATGCTATAACCTTAATACAAGAAAGCTTTTCTTTGTGTGCGTGTGCTTTGAGAAGGTTTTTTGTGTGCTTTGTGAAGGTTTGTCTGGAGGATTTTAGGGGCAGGTTTGTTTTTTGGTACATTAAATCTCTGAAGCATTCTGTGGGACAAATACTAGTCAAACGTATCTCAAGAATTCAACTAAGGTTTTGTCTGTGCTAGAGTAGGAGGCCTGACTGCAGCTGATGTTGATTAAAACTGGCTGGGTTGTATCTAACTTAGATAATGACACATCCAGACAGACTTTGGTTGCAAGCTTTCTTGTAAGGTTCACTGCAAGGTTTTAAAAGCCACATTGCCGCATCTTCCCAATACTGCTAGTCTTAATTTAGCTGACCCAGGTAAGCTGGGTGACCCAAAAATGCCATAGCCATACCTTTTTACCGCAAATAAAGTGACATGAAGTGTATTATTGGACCAACTTTGGAGTCTACTTTTACGAAGAAAGCTGCAACACTCATTTAACTTCATCATAAATTGTCAGAAAGTAAAAATATAAAGGGCAGGGCCTGCTAATCGGCATCTTGGTCTCCTATATGGTCTTGTTATCTTACTGCAAAAACCATCTTACGGGATTTACTTCCCTGGTTTCAGTTGTTCACTGTAAACTACCAGAAAATGTTGTGTGTTGGTGTGATAACTGGGGATACCTGCTGCTTATACATTTATTGCACATCTGCTGACAATGCAATTTATCAGATTTGTGACCCGGCTGCCTCAAATCCAACATGCCCTCTGGAGCAACTGTGTGCAAACAGGCACAAGGAAAGATCCGCCCTGTAATACACCAAGTTTTGTGCACACGGTGGGTGCTCCGCTAGTGAGATTTGAACAGTTTCTGAAGGGGTGACATAATGTCCCTTATACCCAAACAACTGACGATGCAGTTAGAGACCTTTCTCACAGCTGTAACTTAAATACTTGCTTTGCCAGGCAAACAAGTGAGCAACGGAAGAGAAGTGATCAGCCTGGGATTTCAGTTCTTCCCAAGGAAAAGAGCCGCAGCTGAACATAAGAACAGCAGAGGTACAGCATAACATAAAACATTTGTCGTACAGAATACTCTGCCACATGGCATTAGAGTAGGACGGAGAACTGAACCCAGCCCCAGCAGGCTGTTAGGCGATACCAGAAGGCGATAATCATAGTTTAGGCTATTGTCCCTTCCTCACTCCCCTCTCCCCCTCCCCCCGCCTTTTTTTTTTTTTTGTGTGTCCTTCCCAGAACGCTACAAGAGTTTTGGTCAAACATTCTCACCAGTAGATAAATACTTCACTGTTTATCCTGCAAGCAATGCTCATCTGCTTTTAGGAGTACTTTATGGAAACCTTGAGAGTAGATAAGAGTGCAGACAGTCGCTTGCACGGTTGTGAACAGTTGATATTTGCTAGTCAGACAGAGACTTACCTCCCGGTCATCAAATTCACAGTACTGCAGATCCCAGGAAGCTGACAATGTCCTTACACAAGCATACGTGTTGTTATAGGAATCTTCACAGACGCAGTCTGGGAAGCAGTGCTGTGAAGCGAGCAGTGAACAAAAACTTCAGAGCAGGGAAAAAAAGATGAACTAGCGATCCTTTTCCTAGAGTCTATACCAGCTCAAGCCAACTCCAGTTAACTGATGAAAACCAGGATCTTAGTCTAACACATGCAAGTCTCCACTGGAGATTTTAAGCAAAAACTCAGCTCTTCTAAAGTCGAGAAAGCGTTACTAAACTCACCATGACTCAGTGCATTTTGTCTAGGAAGCAAATATACACACACTGAAGAGAATAGCACAACACGCCCTACTAAAGATAATATCAGTTGGATGCTTTACTTAAAGCAAACCTTCTTTGATTCAGGAGGTAGCTGGAGACTTAAATAATAGTCACAGATAAGGACTGTGTGACGCAGTCACTGGAATTTTAGAAAGAACATGATGTTGCTGCTGCCCACTTTGCCAAGCCCAGACCTTCCTGCCTATTTCTCCAGCCCTGAGACCCTACAGATCACAGAATCACAGATTCACATTGAAAAGGTGACTGTGTTCTGTATGGTCATATGGACACATCAGTTCCACATGGCTGTATGTCCCCCTCCAGTGCTTGAATGCTGCACAGGACCTACAGAGCTAGCTCCTACTTGCCAAGACACTGGGAGCTTACTTATAGAACCAAGTTAGTCCACACAGCAAGGAAGTTCAATTCAGCAGTTATTTTCTAATATTAACAGATCTTATTTTGCTTACCGTGACTCCAGGTCCTAGACCAGGACAGGTAGGATCACTGCCGTTGTATCCTTCTCCTTGGTACTCCACCAAGAAGTCTGATCTCCATGTCACACTTTTGTCTCCTCTCTAGGACAAGAGGTTAACATGACTTAGTATCCACTACATTGTAAAACAGAAGAAATTCTCCGTGCCTGGTATAACACTAACGCTGCTCACTCCTTACAAGGCAGTTTGAGTTGTGGTCTCTAGATTGAGTCAGTCTTAAAACAATATTTAGCCTTAGGTTAGAATGTCTTCGGGAACTGGAAGACAAGGACCCAACTCCAAATGATACCAGCACACCTTCTTGTGAGGGCTTAAATTGCTATCTTCAATTTATAAAGAATCACGCAGTAATACCAAGTAGGAGCCACATGGCGAGATACTGCTGTATTACAGACAAGATCCCTGTAACGAGGCTGTTTCTCTTTGGTTTATATCAGACAGATGGAAAAAGATACCCTTGGCGTAAAAAAAGATAAACAGCTTTAAGAAGCAACTAAGTTTTAAGCTGCTCTATTTGTAGCTGCATTTTAAAAGACAGAGGGAGAGGGAAGTTTAAAGTTATAAACGGCACCATCGCAGGCATATACAGCAAAACAATGAGTTTCACAGTTTTGACTCCATCAGAGTTTAAACTAGACGCCTTTTACCTGCTTCTGTCTAAAGAACAGCTTAAGGTTTGGATACAAGGTTTTAAAAGCAAAGCACTGTTTTAAATCTGGATGATCTCCTACGTTTCCAAGTAAGCTGCCTTCAATTTATAGACTAAATTTAATTAAAACTAAAAGGATCAACTGCAAGCAGCTTTATTTAAATAGGCTTCTGCTCACTTATTGGAAAGGTCAGGTTTACTTTATAAAACACCACACGCATTTTTCCAGAGTTTAGGGTGCAACACTAGTTTTACTGAAAACTGAGGCAAGCCAAAGGTTTAAATAAGAGCAGTTTGCTTTTCTCCGATGTCTATGCTGAGCAATCCTACGGAAAAGGGGAGGGAACATGCGAGGTGGAAACAACACACAGCCTTCAAAACAGGAATTATTACAAGTGTCAGGATTAGCCAAAGGATGACACAGCTTTCTATTACAAAACGACCACAAAGTTGTAGGGCTTATGAAAGAAAATACATACGCGTTTAAACAAGATACCTACTTTTTTCTCTAAGCTATGAACATCCCATGTGAAAATGACATCAAGGGAAGAATCTGGGTTATGAGTCGACCTAGTCTATCGAATGAAGTAGTATTCATTGTGAAGAACAACCCCTGCAAGAATTACCGGTTTTTATCCCTGTCCGTCTACTTACCAACAGCGGCAATAGTGACATCCCATCCATCTGGGTCTTATTCAAGTCATACCCCGCAATATCCAGAATAGTAGGACCCAAATCAATATTTGCAACAAGCATCTGCAGGGTGAGGAAAACTTACTTCAGAAGACCAGAACCTAACAGATGTAATAATAAGACTTCATATTTTAAGTACTTGTAATTTTAGGTACACATAAACACTACTTAATTTCACCTTTATAGGCTGACCCTGTAACATTCAAAAGCAATGGCAGGGTCTTTGGAAAGTGAGCTTCGCACTTTGTTTACTTTTGTAGCCTGCAATTACTTAAGTTTACTGATTCAAGCAAAAGCACACAGCTTTTTAGAATGAGGTCTTTGCACTTCCTACCACTCCATATTTTTCATTTCATTGATACATATATATGCCGGAGGATAAATTATTACCTAACATTGATAATAACTGTGAAACAATATTAAAAGTAAATCCGTACTCTGATTTCACTTCTTTCTTACCTTGTTTGTCTGGTTTGGTTTTATCCCTGGTCCTCGAACCAGCAATGGGACTTTGATATCAAATTCATACAGCTGCCGTTTGTCTATTGGCAAAGAAAACTGACCTATACAATAGAAAATGGAAGAAGTCAAATGTCTTCTTGTTTTACATTCGAAGAGTCTTGTGTTACATAATTTCCAGCAACCAGTTTTTTTAAGAAGTCAGAAGAGGTTCTTAACCTGAACTATGTTAACGAAGTGGAGGATAGGAACAAACAACATCAAGTATAACAAACACACAACAAACAAGTATAAGCCATATCTTACAAAGTTTAACAGTTTAGCTACTGCATTTTTAGTTCTACAACATGATACAGACAGGTCTTCAACAGATTTTTACTGGTTAACTCTTTCACGGCAGCTTTTCCTACAGAACAGAGACCCTTCCTCTATTTCTGTCCTAATTTTATGTATACCAGGATACAGCGGTAGAGATTAATGCCAAAACCTGCAACCAAACAAAAAAAAAAAAAATCAAACAAACAATAAAATCCCCAACACCCCACACTGCAACTCCAGATTATTTTGCAGATCAAATCAGTACTTCTCATGTCTACAGTTTTCTGTATCTGCTGTTCCCATTTTCTGGAGTGGTCACGAGACTGAAATTATATGCAATTCCTGGATCTTCTACAAATGTCGAGTAAGCAGTGAAAATTTTACCAGTGTGGTAGCCATTGTCTGATGTGTAAAAGATGTATGTGTTGTCTAATTCTCCATTCAGTTCCAGTTTCTTGACTAGTTTCTCTACCAGGTCATCTACTGACAACAGAGTTTGCCACCTATACAGAAACAAAGTAATTCATATGAAAGTATGAAAAATTTAGAATAATTCTGACTGCAGGCAGGGCATTCCTATTCTGCTTCAAGTGAAGAGTGTATGCACTGTAAGTGGATTATTTGGCTTGCAAATTCTGAAAACAAACTTAATAGATTGCTACACGGTACTTTTTGAGGCTGCAATTTAAGATAGAAAGAGACTGTTTGTCTTCAGTTCTTGTTGATTTTGTTCTGTAGTGTCTGAGAAAGACGTCAAAATGCCGATTACTTCTTATCTGGAGACAGTCAAGACCAGCTTTGAAACAACACGGTGGGAAAGAGTCAGAATTATCTCCTGCAAGGTCACTTGTTATTAGTTCTTTATATGTAGTTTTTAAATATTAAAATACAAGACTAACATGAATTTAATTGTCTATATGGGATCCTTTCTGCTTGAAAACTACATCAGCTGTTTTGTATTACTCATGTAATATCAGGGTCCATTATTCCAGGGTTTCTAAAGCCTTGAACAGCTACAAGTTATTTTTTCCTTTGTCATAGGGTTTGCTGTTGAGACAAGTGACTGCTTTTGATAAGTCAGTAACAAGCCTCCACAGACTAGTATTATGCTGAATTAGCTAGGGGTATTCAATTCTTGGATCCTGTTGTGCCCAGGCTTAATTTAAGATATTGTCGCATTTTACCTTCACTTTTTTTTTTATAAAGCCAGAGCCTGAAAAAAATTGGTTTTCCAACTCTAAAGTGACAAGCAAAAGCCACATAACCGCTCAAAATGGAGTTTAACGCTAAAAGTTAAGCTTATGTTTGTTTCAGAGCTTTTAAAGAAAATGCACCTAGAATGTAAAGAAATACCTCTCCTTTCTATTAAAAAGGGGGAACAAGCTGCGTCTTCACATTACTCCCCACATCCCCTTTTATAAAGGGAATCAAGCACCTGCCTTGGCCAGTCAGGTATTCCCATATAACAAGACCACAGAGGGAGGGCCAAGGTTATTAAATCAGACTAGCTGGCAGATGCCATGCACATCATGTAAGTACCCGGAATTCAAGTGAAGTAGAAGGTAAGGCCATTTTTTATGAAAATCTGTTGTGCACCGAAAAAGAAGCAGTAGAGACAATTGGTCTTTTTTATGATAAATGATGGCAGCGTTTGGGAGCAAAATATTTCTGAAGCGAATGACAAGCTTCTTTGCAGAAAAGTAAACAGAGAGTCAGGTCTGCTCAGACAGATGCCAGAGAACTATTACAGGTAATTTGACATCTACTGTCAGACTTATTACAACCCTTTAAAAAAAAATAACTTCTATTGCTTTTTAAAAAAAGAAAAGTTCTGAGTAGAAATCTTAAGCAACAAAAAAAAAAATCCTTACCGCTTTCTGTAAGCATCATCAAGAAACTGTATCGAAGAGTTAGTCATTGGAGTCTTTGCTTGTCGAATTAACCAATGCTTGTTCTAAAGGAAAAAAAAAAGGCAAAAAGATTAGCGTAGGAGAGAAGTACCGGCTTTTATACCCTTCTTAGACCTATTACAACAGAATTGTTGTTTAGGATAAAACATCCACAAGATTCCTGTGAAAGAGCCAGGCAACACTGTCAGACTGACCTGACTTTGATTTTCCCTCCTGGGTCATGTAAAATCTAACCTGCGAGAGCAGAATATGTTACAGCTCCATTACGCTCAGCCCTTGATAAGAAGAAAATAGCTGTGGATTTTTTCAAAGCAGTTGAGGGAAGAAATTTGTTAAAGGAGCTAGGGAAGGCTCTCCCAGAGGTAACAGTCTGATGGCCTGAGACAGGTCTGATGAAAATAATCCGAAGTATTGAGCAGCATTGTAAGATTGGACTTGGCTGTCGAAGTGAGGTTCTTTTGGGACTAAGATTGGTGAGTGTCCTAACATAAGTAGAGAGGTAGGGAGAAACTCCTGCATAAAAAGCAATTAGGACTATCTAATTTATGGACAGGTGAGGACAGAGATCTGTGATAGTGCCGCTATCAGGTTCTTGACTGCCTATGAACTCAGGGCTGGAGACTACTGAGGGGAGCAGAAAAATCACCATTTTATTTGGATTTTTTGACTCCAGAACAAGAGCGTTTCTTTAACTGAAGGGTTACTGACTCTTCTAGCCGCATCCCCAACTCTCAGAAACAGCCCCTCCCTTTCTCCCCTCACCCACCCCCCGCAAAGGAACGGAGATGATCGAACTCATGTGAAAAGTGATAATCCCACATCCTGAAGCACCAGTCTGAACTGGGTCAGCTGCTGTACACATACATGGGAAAGTTTGTTGTGAACAACCTGAAGGTTAGTATTAGTGGGGAGCAGAATAAAGGAGAAAGTCATGTCAATGCAGCTTTACACTTTTCCATTTAGTAGGTCAGAGATGACACACTCAGCACCCTCATCTTGAGCCTGTATTTATTTAGTTGGTCACTCCTCTCGGTACAGCCTCTCCTTATGCAATTTCCCTCCTGTCACAAGCAAATGACTCTGAACGGGCTCAGGCTTTAGGAACTCACAATGAAGTGACTCATATCTCCTGCAATTCTTTAGTTCTCCTGTTTCCTGTTCTTGCTGACCGAAGGAAAGATTTTTGGCATGGAGACTTAATACCACGTCCAGTTCATTTTAATTCAGTTGTATTCAGATCTCTCTTTTATAGTAATTGTAAAACAATTCTCTGGAGAGACACTAAATCTGTCTCAGCAAGCAAACACAGCATGATCAAGACCGAACATCTATGTTGTGTGTTGGTTGAGAGAGGAAAAAGCAAGGAAAGATCACAAACCCCATCCCCAGCTCAGCAGAAGCTCTTCAGAGAGCAAAGGAGCTGGCAATGTCACCTGCGCATCAGCCACCTTTCACAAGAGGTGGACTTAGGAGAGGCCCTCCATAAGGCACAACCATGCTGGGTAACTCAGGCGGGTAAGTCACCTAGTGCAGTAGAATCTTTCTCCTTTCTGGGGTATTTTGTTCTTCCTACTTTTCTCTGAAGTTTCAAAAACTTCACACAGCACCTAAACACCTTTGCGGATTTCAGTAACCTTCACACTGACTCAGAGTCCTCAAATCTGCTTCCTTGTCAGTCCCTGTCAAGTCTCTTTCACCGGTTACATACAAAGCTGTCCACCAATCCTGCTGCCTCCCTGTGCCCCATTCTCAAAGAAATTTTAGGAGATCTTGAGACAGCATACCGTATCTTGCCAGCAGAATCTCAACACAGCTGTGCTCCAAATGTGCAGGAAAAACAATGCATGCAAGAGCATATATCTTACCCAACATATATCTTAATCAGCTTGTCTCTCAGAACAGCTTAGATAAAACACTCATCTGGGCTATCAATAGTCCTGCTTGGGAAACCACCCAGCTACCCATCATGAGATATAGTTCATAGCTGAGAATCCTAAGCAGAAGTTAAAGTGCGCATCACCGGCCAGAGTCTGACAACAGCTTAACTCCTGCTTTTCATGCAGACATTCTGCCTCAATGGCTCCTTTTAGTACCCCTTGCCCACACACTGGCTAAGGAAGCTAGGCAACATTAATTTAGGAATCAAGACTGTACAATGCAAGACTGTCTAGCAAGCATTTCGACATCAATGACTTGAGGGTCTGAGCCTACGTACATGGTTATTGCTACTGCAGGAATTGTGCTTGCCCTAGAAAACAGTGAAGCTCAAAGAAGAGTTCAGCTTCAAGATCGCAACACTGCCAATTACAGAAATGCACACTGTTAATGATCGTAGCTATTTTGTGTCTAGGAAGAAGGGTAATGCTAGTCTGTTTCCATTGTGAAACCTAATAAAACTGCTGTATCCACAGATATTAACTACTAAACATTAAGTAAGTCTGTTATTTTGCTTTGTATTATATAGGCATACGCAGAGTTTTTGCTTTGCCCCACATAAGGGAACTCCCATGCTATTTTTTGTCTAGCTGCTGACTTTGCTGGTCAAGTTATTTCTGGCTGACTATTTAAAAGCATTCAGTTATTACCGCAATGGAGTCTAAGACAAAGTTAGGCATCCTTTTTTGGAGGAAAAAAAAAAAGTCTGATTCCCACTCCCTAGTTCAAAACTTCGTAAATTGGGCTAAAGTATTCGTTACTGCTTGCAGTCGTTTTCTCCCCTTTCATTCATGTTTTTATATCATGCTGATAAGTACATGATCATTTTGCGAACTACAATCCTCAGCTAAAAAACAAGTTTCATCCTGTAGTACGAGAGTCACAGTGACCTTAGAAGAGGTATCACTGTGCTGCCCCAGACAGGCATTTAGGCAATGGTATAGTTTAAAATTAGGAACAAATCTTGAAGTGAATCAGTTGAACACTGAACAGGAGTGAGTTCTACATTTTAAACTAACTGCATCAAAGCCACAAAACCTTTGGAAGTTAAATATCTCACCAGATTAACTGCTTGCGACTTTCACTTTCACTTACTGGCCAAGTAAGTAGCAGCGGATTAGTCTGAGCTAGACCATATTTGGCCAAGTTTACTGGCAGTGGAAGGTACTGCCCTGCCACAAGGATGTCTGCGAGTTTGTAACATTAGGCTCAGCAATTCTGGTTACAGGTTACTTCAACAAATGAAAGGCAAGTTCTTAAAGTCCTTAGTGACTCTGGGCCCTGTGGTTCATGATTTCACAAAGTCCTCTGGTTAGCCCAATACGCTCGTCGACTAGGGGCTTTGTCATAAGCTCAAGTAATGGACCACCCACCCACATGAGCCGATGTAAGTAGGAAGACAGGGCTCTCAGCATTCTTCACCTAAGGTACTGTGCTGCACAAAGGCTATGTGTTCTCCTGAACATAACAAGGGCAATGAAAGAACATTTTAAGAGCTTCAGAACAGACTGGACATTGGAGGAAGAATTAACTTTTTTCCATTTATCAATCATAATTCCATTGCACTGCCTTATTTTTGCCACTACTTCTTTTTTTTTTATTTACAAGATATTAGTATGCAAATATCCCAAAGTCACAAAAAACATCTCTTACCCTGAAAGGCTGCCTAATATAACTAAATAACCAGTAGTCGTCGTATTAGCCTATTCTTCTCACTGTTTAAACTTAACATGCAAGTCAGGGTCATTGCCTACTGCTCTCACAAACTAGTAGAATAATCTGTGCAGATTCTTGCTTGTTAGCTTACCTTTCCATGAATATTAAAATTGCTGTTTCTTGGTGCACTGACATTCTGAAAGCTCTTTGTGTACTGTGGAGCAGCTGTCCAAGGGGAGTGCGGTGCTGGGGTTGAGATCATCATAAAGAAAGGCTCGAAATTAGATTTATACTCCAAGAAGTCCAATGACATGTTGGCCTGTGAACAGTTTTGTTGGAGAAGAAAAGTCATACCTCCAAAGGAAAACAGCGAGTATTTGAAAAATCCAAACTAGACATTCACAACTTATCTAGAGCTCAGTAATACCGGAAACAGTTAAACTCTTTCAGAAACTTACTGCTTGCTCATCTACAAACATCCAGAACAGCAGCCCTGGATAAGCAGCAGCTCAGTGATAAAAAAAATCCCAAGTGTTCATGTTAAACAAATAATTTGTCCACCATCTCTGAACGGCTTTTGACTTCAGACCTTTGCATTATTTAGACCTGCAAAGCTGGTCAAAAGCTTGTACTTATTCCAAGTATCAGTAAAATCCACCTCACCCCTGCCTTCATCAAGTAAAACTGAAGCTTTCCCTAACACAGCCTGAGCCTTTCAGATGCCATCTCCTGCCTGACAGATCACAGCTTAGCAGTTTCAAATGTCTTCAGAAATAGCTACAGTTCTGAAAAAGTTTTTCAACACCACTGTTTGCAGTGTAGGGTCATTCTGTAGCAAGCTCCTACTTTCTAAGAGGTGCCACATTTCTGCTGGTGAAGCCGGAAGCTCCAGTGAAGGAGAGTGCCAGACTCCACTCACTCACACCACTTCACTGGACTTTCATCTTCGTTTCAAGTAGCAAGTTAGAAGAGATTGCAAGTTCCGTTTTGGCCTTCCCTTGGTTAGCCTTTGAAATGAAAGCTTCAAAGCTACTATTCACAGGTGAGTTCTTCACTATTCAAATCTTGCAACATTTTCCTTTCCTCTCTGATTAGTATACACCATTTTGGATATCCTTTTCTTTCCCTAGAAGAAACAATATAGTAGGAATTCCCTCCTCTTCCTTCCTCCTAACTTGTACATCTAAGCAAGTAGGGCTGGACTTCAGTTACATGACAGAGTTAAGGGAGAATAAGAACAGTGTGAAGCTCGAAAACCTGGTTCAGAAACCAGTATGATGTAGATAAACTCACAGAGGTAGTCAACTTAGATTTTGTGAGGACCTTAAACTGCAACATGTCAGGACTGCAGCAGACAGATTCTGGTGTTCAGATTCTTAATACCAGACTTAAGTACCCAGATGTCCTTAGTCAGGACAAGCTTGTGCATCACATCAAGGAACACAGGGACTTTGCATAAGCAATTTACTCCTGTGCATGGCCCATTGAGTGAATTAAACTCAAATGCTATCTCTGAAACACTGAATACACATTTGGTAACTACAGGCAGAAGGTAGAATACAACACACTGAAAATCCTAATACACTGCTGTATCAGTAAGTAACACACCACAAGAGATTTATGCATCAATGACCTGTTGGTCAAAATGCTTACGAGCTGCTGAAAGATCAAGAGAGACCAGTACAACGCCAGTAATAGGATAGTCTCACTTCTGGCTTATCAATTCCAATCTAGCTTTCGACAGCGTAAATCTAAATTTAATCAGACAGCTGTTCAGTACCCTAAGAAACACAAATCAGTTCTGTTCCTAGTAAGCAGCTGTCCATGTTCAAGAACCCACTGGAATCAAACTCATTAGGGTCTCAATAGAAAACTAGAAATTGAGAAGAATTTTCCCCAAATGCTGCACGTGAGCTCCCAGCACTACCTACTCATACACTGTAATAGCATGTCAAATTAAGGCTCCAGCTTGGTGGGCAGGGGGAACACATCCTCCCCCCAGAAAAAACCCTCCAAGCTGGTATTACTTGCTAAACAGGGCCTCAAGAGAGGTAAAGTAACTCTTCCAACTTTCCTTTAAGTGTTTGTTATCTTTGTTACCTCTCTCTACCTTAAGAGGATAAAGAGGCTAAAGACTCCCCTGGTCAGCTACACATCTTGTCACAGTCCATACATTGCCCTCACACAGTATGAAAGATCGATTTGCCTTTAATATTTCCAAGTTACCAGTTTGACTAGTTAGAGATTACAAGATACTGACACATCATAACATCTAACAAACAACACGGTGTAAAGTTATTTTTACCTGCTTAACTTCCCACTGAAATCCTGGCTCAGTTAATCTGTTACCCAAGTTGTGTATTGTAATGAAATACATCCTTCTATGAAGTAATTTAAGACATTGCCTACATACATCATGTTCCTCACGCACCACAGCAGTCAGTATTAACCTCTCAGTGAGGCTACTGGCTAGCAATTGGGCAGCTGGAATCCCTTTCTTCTCCACAGCTCGTACACACAAACTTGTAATTTCTAAATATACCCAGAAACTTGCTCTGCTGATTAATGCCCACCCACCGTCACGACACAAATCATGTATTTATGATGCCTAACAAATTATCAGCCCCAGCCCTCCCCAAACCCCCATCACGAGGCATTATCTGGTCATAAGCAGCTCCTGTAACACAGGTGTTGCAAAATATCTTACCAGTACATCTGTCAGATAATCTACACTGTAGTTCTCACCATGCCTTCGTGCTTTGCCATTGACTGAAAGAGTATAGTTGTAGTACTTTGAATTTTTCTCCTGTGAAAAAGAAAAGCCGTGTGCATATTTATGCAAAGTAACATGTACATTGATTACTTGAAAGAATCAAAATGAGCTGCCAACAAGCATTTGTCAAATAGGTTATAAGCATCTGTCACAAGGACAGGAATTCTAAGAACTGGTCTTCAACAACAAAACTTATCTTAGTGCCATCTCACATTGCTTTGGCTTTACAAATAGGGGTTTTTCCCCAGGCACCTTAGTAGGAGTAGCCTTTGTGAAAGCCAAGGATCTGATATGCAATAAAAGAAAAAAGGGAAGAAAATTTGCTTTAAGTTGTTAGGTGCTCTTTGCCTGCTCTTTCACGACCAGAAAAGTTAGGACACGAACTGTATTACAAAGCAACTGAAATTAAGTATTTTAAAAAAAACAACAGTCACGTACCAAAGCATACCAGAAACTCCATCCAGGAGGGACATGACCTACTCCCCCTGCATCCTCTGCTCCATACTGAAAAGAGACAGACCATGACTCACAGTTTCAATTATGATGAATAAAAGCTATAAATTATGTTTCATATTCACGTGCTTTATTCAACACGAGTCAGAAACTGCGTTAAGCCAAATTCGATTTCAGAATGGAAAAAACCAAACATATATGCATATAAAAATATATGTACAGCCTGTTAAAGAGACCAGGGTTAAATAACTAGAAAGACAGTAACTGAAAGCTTGGCATTCACCAACAAAATTTCAATTTTATTCCCCGCACGTGCAAGTACGCAGAGATCCTGGAGAACATATGGTACATCATCAGGGGATGAGGGGCGATCAAAACACGCATGCGACAAGACACTCTTAGGTTTTGTGATGACAGTTCACAGATATCAAAGAAAATTTCACATAGACCAACAGCTTCCATCATCCTCCCCATCATCCCCCTTGAGGGGGTTCAAGCTTCCAAGCAATGCCAGCCTCTTGTCACCTCAGTGCCAAATAATCTGCAACAGTTAGCCTTTAAGCCAGCACAAGAAGGGAAGTAGCTGCTGAATCAGTGCCAAACTCAAAACAGAGGGTGCCTCAGAGCAACACAACGGCTTTTCTCAGGGCTGTCCGCTCCCATCTTCATGGCTCGCCTAACTGCAGGGACAGCAGACTGTGATGAGTCAAGGGATGCTCAGAGGAAGCCAGGTAAGTTTCCCTTCCCTTAGCTGCCTCAGTAACATCAGCAGAAACAAGTTTGTGCCCGGCTATGAAAATTCACATTCCGTTATTCTACCACCAACATTTTCCACCAAGAGATGCAAGGAAAATAATGCTGTTACGAACCCGGTAACTCATCTAGCTCCAAATACAAATCCATCACGCAAGAGGAACACCTGATCTTAGAGCTTTCAGTGCTGAATTTTACAGCTTACCATAGACTACTACAAATCACAGCTTAGTTAAAAACAGAAAAAACCCAAAAGCACACACATACAATGAATCAATAATAAAGTGCTGGGTAACCTCTGTAAAGAGCTCTGATACTACCTGTTCTCCCAAAAAATTTGCCTCAGTGGACATTTAATGCTTAAAATACCATATTAACTGCTAAAAAGAAATCCTCTGATTCAAGGGGATACATCAGTCAGGAATATTGAGACAAACTGATTTTTTTCTTTAATGTTATTTGTGCCTGGTCTGGCACTGGCTTGATGGCGTTCTTTAATACCACATGCCAATCATCTATCCATTTCCCCCAGTCATTAAAATAATCATCTCTAAAAATTAACACATCTGAACATGAAAAGAAGCTTTGAGATCCCTGAAAAGGCTTTGGATTCCATCATCCTTTCAAAACTAACATTTAAAAACATCTAGGCACCTACAGAACCTGATTTTAACGAAGTTAAGTTAAAGACTTGAGATTTGCATCGTATTTATGCCATCTCAGCAAACAGAACTGTTCATCCAAATAACACGATTTTAAACATTTTGGGGATGCACTATCAGCTACAAATATAAAAACCACTGAATGTGCTAGAAAGGTGGACAAATGCAAATGAACTGCGTCACAGTAAAAAAAAAAAAGCACAAAATACCTCGTTCAAATACTTTCCAGCAAAGAAGGTTTGATAACCACACATAGTTTTGAGCAGCGCTGGGAAGGTGTACGGCTCTTGAATCTTCTGCCATAACTTGCTGCTACAGTTTCCTTCCAGGGTGTTATTGACAACATGATGATTATGTGGGTATTTTCCTGTTAAAATGCTAGCGCGACTGGGACAGCAAAGTGCACTGGGAACGTACTGCAAAGACAGAATGAAGAGACACAGGATTGACAACATAAAACAATTTTTCCTCAAAATGTATAGTTTTGAAATATCAGCTAAAAGGTTGATTAAGAAGTTCACCAACATTAAAGCATGCTTTTTTCTGGACACGCAGAGCTACATCCCAAGTATTTTCACTAGTGAAAAGCTGCACATGAAACTGGTTTTAGGTTTCTGCAGTATAGGCCCTTCAACCTCCCCACCCCCCTCAGATTAGATGCGGTTCTTACACAGTAGCAAGTATCCATAAAAGTACTGTTTGCCAGTTTATTAACTCTATTATTTTAGCCATAGCAATATATTAGAATATGAGAAGAACAAAGTGGTTTTTCAGCACGCATAAAGCTGAAAGTTTTAAGTAGCTTCTTCTAATGCTTCTCAGTTTGTAATAAAAATAGTCTGATTATTCCGTTTTACTTTACAGCTTAAGGAAGTCAGCACAACTACTTTTAGGAAGTGAAACTCTCCCTCTCAGATTCTGAACATGACCTAGAGCTATAGTCGTTTTGAGACCTAAAAGTAGTTAGGGGTTGAATTTAGAAAACGCACACACATATGTACAGACTTCATAAAACTATTAGCAGTTCTGAGATTTCAGATTACTTAAGACACAAACTACACAAACGCACATGCCTCAGAAGTTCCAAGAGTTAAGGTAAACACTTACTGCATTTAAGAAGGTTATTCCCATCTGCGCAATGAGGGCGTTAGTCTTCTTTAGGGGGGTCTGGAACAAAGATACCAAACCGAAATCAGCTAAAAACATAAGGACGCCGGGTAAAGCGGCAGAGTTGAAGCAATCGTGTGACTACCTGAAAGAAGGCCCCACCACCACAGCTCTTAGGCACTGCCCAGGCAAGCCCCTCGGAGCACCTTTTCTCTGGGGCGACCGCAGCGGTTACACAAGTCAGCCCAGGAGAGCAGAACTGCGGGGAGTTTTCGGGGACCACCTGCAGAGGCTGCGCTCAAGGAGCCCCAGCCTCGACCCGCTTGAGCCCCGGTGGCCTCCCCCGGCGCCTCGCTCGCCCGGGGAAGCCCGCCACGACGCTCCCTTCGGCGGCCGGGGGGCACCACGCTCCCCCGGGGACAGCTCGGCCTGAGGCCGCGGGGAGAGACCCCGTGCCCGGCTGCGGGCTGGGCCCTGGCCGCGCCGCTTGTCACCCCAGGCCTCCTCCTCGGCCGGGCAACCCTCGCCTCACGCCGGGCCCTCTCCACCCTCTCCCGGTGCCGGGCTACGCACGCCCGGCGGGTGGCCAGCAGCCCCTGGGCGAGGGCGCGGCCTCCCGCAACGCTCCCACCGACGCCCCCCCAGGGCCCAACCCGAGGGGAGGCCGGGGCAGCGGCGGGGTTACCATGCCGCCCAGGCAGACGTCCTGGTCGTCGGTGAGGATGAGCACCACGTTGGGCCTCCGCGCCTGCCGGGCTGCCCCCGCCGGGCTCAGCACCAGCAGAGCGGCCAGCGCCAGCCCCCAGGCCGCGGCGGCGGGGGACATGGCGGAGCGGCGGGGACGGGCGGGAGGGACGGAGAAAGCCGGTGCCGCTCGACCCCCGCGGGGCGACGAGTGGCGGCGGAGAGCGGAGCCCCGAGCAGCACCGGGCGGGCCCGCCCCGCCCCCGGCATATGACCCGGCAGAGCGGCGGG
>VYZM01000248.1:776257-798870 GCA_013398915.1 Dromas ardeola | reverse complement strand
GAGCAGCGGCCGAGCCAGGTCAAGTACCTGCGGCTGAAAGGTACGGCCCGCCCCGCCTGCCCTGCCCGGCCCCCGCCGCCCCCTTCCCGCCTCTGTGCCCGCAGGGGAGCCCTGCTCGGGCGTTACGGGCCCCTCCCCTGCCTGTGCGCACCTACGCGCACCTGTGTGTGTGTGTGGGGGGGGGTGTGTGTGTCCCCGTTCGCTTGTTATAGCGGCATTTACGCATGGCCATCTCTCACGGAATTCGCCGTGCACGGTTAGCCGGTATCTCCCTCAAACCACGGCCTCGTCTGCCGTTCCCTCCCTCCTTCCCTCCCTCCTTCGTTTTAGGTGCCGTAGGAGCAAAAATGGGGTCACCTGCTACTTGAGTTTCTGTGACAGGTTGCACGGGCTGTTGTGCTTCTCTAAGTTCGGTGCTTTTCTTCGCTTACAGTAATCAGTGACCAGTTTCCTTTTCTTTAATTTTAACTAAGGCCCTTTTTTCTTAAGCTTGAAGAGGTGCTACACATACTGTGTCATAAGAGGTAGTTGTTTTTTTCAAGTCCTTTTAGTCCTAGTGGACTTAAACTAAACCTGACAATCATAAAGCTTACTTGCAGGTAAGCATGTCTTCCAGGAAACAAAAAAGGGTGTAATAAAAAAAAATGTAAATGCAATAGGCAACTAACCAAAATCTAAATGAAACTATGAAAGGACTCTTACGAAAGCTAAGTAGCCACGGCACTGCATGCTTGTGAAAGAATGAGGCGTGCGACTCCAAGTTGACCTGATGAGGAGGGCTGTACAAAGGCCTCTTGTCTCCTGATGTTAAATCATTCTTGGTTTTGACAAGGAAGAAAAAAAAAAAGCAGACCTGTGCAAACAGCTTTCTGCTTCCGTGTTTGGCTGGTTACTGAGATGATGTGCCATCTGATGTTACAAGACGTAGCTCCAGTTCTTCTGTGTGTCCTGTGGTAATCTGGGACTCTACAAGAAATTTGCTTGGTCGGGTATATATTTTGTAGAATTTAAGCTCACTAATTTTGCTCCAAAGTTAATGGTTTTTACAGGGACAGCTATGTGGCACGAGCGGGAAAGAATAAGATTCAGCTCACTGCTTTTGTGGTGACTGTACTAGTCAGTAGTAAGACAACTTATTTTTTTTTTCCTCTCAAAATCCGTAGATGGTGGTTTTAAATCACGTTGCCCAGTACAAGCGATTGGGAGTTCCAGCTGAGCAGCAGGTGCTGAAACAGGGTAGTGTCTGTAAAATACAGGACTGTTTTACCAGTGGCTCCCCTCCCTTCCAGTCGTACCTTGCTCTTCACTATCCCATGGTTGATTGTCATCTCAGCCTAGATTGTCCTTTTCTTTAAGCTTTCCAGAATTATTGAAAAAGTTCTGCTGTATGAGCTGAGCTGTTTACCATCCAACAAATAGTAGCTTTTCCTGGATGCATAAATATTTTTCTCATTGCATCAGGTTACCAAAGTATGGATTTTTTTTTTTTAATTGATTTTTCTTCCAGGATCAGGGGGGCATGGTTGGATTGAAAATGATAGGATTTGAAAACTTAGCCGCAGGGAACAGAACGGTGTTTAGCTGCTGATGGCAAGCTGGACCAGGCTTGGACAGGGAAGAGCTGAAGCAGTCAGTATGTGATAGGCAAGACCCAAGCTTTCACTGGTGGGGTGCGCCTCTGAGAACAGAGCAGAGGACTAAAAAAAAAAAAAAAACAAGGGGTTTAAGACATATCCCCAGCAGGTCCCTTTTCTCCTGGACCTGAAGCTCACCACATGGGAAACAACAGGAATATTAGAAGTAAGCTGAGACGTTGTGGTGCACTAAGGGAGTCTGGTGGCACTGTGACTGACCAGTGGAAATAGTGGAGGCCGTGACTGAAGCCATCCAGTTTGCATCTTAGTGGAAAGAGTTTCCCACTTAGAGCTCATCCTGGAGTTGCATTTCTAGCTTTGCAGGCAGCTTCTCGAACATGTTCCTTTGCCTGTTACTATTTGCGTATTCCCCATGCAGGTTTTCCACAGGCAGCTTCTGGAAGGTTCTGTATTTAAGATTTACCCCCTGGTTGCACTACTATAGGTATATTTCGGCTACATCTGTCGCAATGTTTCCAATTTATAACAGTATAATTATAAAGATTTGTACACTGTGCAATAAATTGAAATACTTTAGTTTAAAAGAAAATTAAAGACTTTGTCTCGGATCTGGAAAATGTTTATAATTGGGAATTGTCCCAGTCAATAGAACTTGTAATTTATAGACAGTTTGTATATGTAAATGCCATTGGGGCAAGTCCCTCTGCATGTCTACTACAATAAGCTGTTTGTGAATGTTTTGGCCGGTACTGAAGTTATTTTCTTGTCTTATTGACAGATGTCGATGAATTAACAACTATAAAACGAGAACTGAATTACAGAATTTCTGTTCAATCGGCGAAGTTGCTTCGTCTTCTGAAGCAGAAAGACAGGCTTGTACATAAAGTCCAGAAGAACTGCGATATTGTCACAGCTTGTTTACAGGCAGTTTCCCAGAAACGACGTAAGTACTTTCGGTGTATGTGGGTACTAGTGCAAACAGTTTATTTCAGTAACGTGGGCAGTATTTCAATTAAGCCCTCGCACTTGATTTAAAGTCAAGAGGCCAGGCTGTGCTGTTCCTTAGATATCACTGGCTTCCAGTGGTGCCAGTGGCACCTGGGAACAGGCAAAGTTCAACTAGCTCAGCCAGGTATGCTGCTGTAGCCTCAGCTTTGTGTGTTGGTGTGGCACCCTTACTGTAGGTTGTCTGCCAGGCTTTTCCAGCTTTAATTCACAGAAAGCCCAAGCTGAATTTTTTTTTGGTGTGCATGCTGTGTTTAACCGTGTCCTTTCACATGGTTACAAGGGAGATGCTAGAAGTGGAAATTCTTCTCACTGTAAACTACAGACAGCATATGCAATTGTTTTCCCAGAGCATTATTAGTTGTGCGTAACTCCTTTCTATTGAGTTGATTCAAGATGAGGAGTATCAGTAAAAAGAAACCTACTTCCCTCAAACCTCTTTATCAGCACCTGTGTTGTGGGGGTTTCGGAGAGGGCACATGAGAAAGAGGAGAAATGTTGTTCTTGAATTGTTTAGCCTTTTCTTCCAGCACAATAAAACTTTTTTATTTGACTTGGCAAAGTTGTCATCTAAAGATAGGCTGAAGTGCTTTTGTTAGTCTTGCTAAAGTGAAACTGCATGTAATGTCATAGGTAAAAATAAATAGAAATTATACCTTTAGAAAGGACATGTGAAAATAACCTAATGTTCCCTGTCTTATTTTTTCATTAACATGCAGCGTGACAGGTACAGAAATGTTCAGGTACGGTAAACAAAGCATGGTCTTTTCACAAAAATGCCCATAGGAGCTTTGAAGTGCATGTAAAAAATTTTATTAAAAGAATCTTACTGTAGTGGCATGTGCTAATGTAGTTTAGTTAAGGGCTTGTCTATTACTGTAAAACTTAATTTTTAAGCATTTAAAAGTGTTCCTTTGTTTTACTTAAACCTAGCATGAAAGTTCTTGGCTGTCATGCACTGTGTAGGCATATTTCTTCTCACCTACTCTTTTTCTTTCTCAACATCAGCTGGATAATTAGTCCTCAGTGCCATTAACACTTGAGCTTATACTGTAGTCTCCTTTTAAATGAGACTACTTGAATTTTGCACGTGTTTAAGTATTTAGAAGATTTGACTATAAATTCTGAAGGTCTGAGCATCCTGACCTCATTTGCTAGGTAAAAACCTATTGACTGAAAGGGATATGGGATTTCATTCTAAATATTAATGTGTTTTTACACGTTTCAGGTAACATTTTACACTTAAATTAATGGGGCATTATGTTTAAAATGTGATAGGAACAACTGAGATAGCTGAAGTTTTAAAGTAATGCAGTTTATTGCCTAATGCATGTGCATGCAGGTTTTTGAAGACTATGTGTGGGTTTGTATATTACATCTCTTTAAGTGAGATATTTTTATTATTAATATAGCATATCTACCTACTGTTAATTTTCAGCTTACATTTTTGAAAATCCAGATATACGTATTCCAGGGCACGAAAAACTGAGTTATTTCTTGCTTTAAGATCTAATCCGAAGCCATTGGGATTTGTTGAACGTCTCCGGGTAACTTAAATTGCTTTGGAATAGATTGAGACCGTGCTTGTATTGCTCAGTAAAAATGTACTAGCACTATACAGAGAATGCAAGAATAAACTTTTGCTGTAGGATATGCAACTTTAAATTTCCTGGTAATCGTGCCTTTGAGACAATATTTGATCAGTAGCTGTGCAAAGGCAGGCAGAACTGGTTGTCTTCCCTCCAGCCATTTATTCTTGCCTTTGTACCATTTCCTGTGCAGGATTAGGAAGGCCTGTGTAGGATATAACGAATCAAATTGGAGAGGTGAATCTAGTAAGATAATCGCTCTTGTGACTTTTACTTATTTGGAGTAACAAGATATAGGTTTGTTCTGTAGCGTTGTGAACTATTTAAAATCCATCTTAGAAAGCAGAGTGCTTTATGCGCTTAATTATATCATTTGAGAAAAGCAGAATTCAGTAAAAAATAAATCAAGGTTTTGCAGCTGTCATCTGAAGAACTTGCAGAAGACGTCTCATTCTTTTATCTCTTCCTGTATTTTATGTAGTGACAGCTTGGTTATATTACTAAATATATTTTGACTGATCAAATTGCAAACCAGAAGTTCTTTGAATCACAAACTTTAATTACCTGTCATTTTAATTTAAAAAAAATGCATATATTATCTATACATTTTTTCATAAGTGAAATCATCCAGCTCAATTGTAACTCAGTCTGGCTGGAAGCAAGCAGGAATGCTTAAATATGATTCAATATAAAATAAGATGAAGTTATACTAACAGAAAGTTCATTAATATTCTCTTGTATTTTTAATGGAGAAATAATTTTAGTAGAAAATTTCATAAAGAGATTATTAATTTGGTGCTATGTAGCTATGGTGCTACGTACCTGTAATAACTTTAAATGGGTCTCATTCTGTGTTCAGAAAGACTCTTGGTATTCTCTGTTGTAATACCTGTTTAGAGACTATGATTAAAGATAAGTATTATTCTTATGCTGCTTCAGCACTGACTCCTGTATAGAATTCTCTAAGATAACAATAAACATTAGCTTTCTAGTTTTTCTTTTTCTCCTCCTGGTTTGATTTAACACCGAGCCAGTAGAGGGAGACAGAATATTTTATTTTGTGCAGAGATAGAGGCGTAGCTCAGGTTTTCATAGGTTGGTGGCTTCCATATCCTTTACTTAAATGTGGAGTGCTTTATAAATGTGGTCAGACAATAATTGGATGAAAATATTTAAATATTTAAATTCAGTCTGTCAAATAAATGTTGTTCATAAAGGAAGTATTAGGTTCCATATGTGAAGTAGTGGAAAAATGGTGAGAAATGACTTCTTAATTATTTACTGAGATCATTAATTCCCACATGGTTGTCGAGGTTGTCCAGAAGCTCCTGATTGAGAGAGCTGAATGTTTTGGAGCCCAGCTACAGAAACTCAGAGGTTTATGTGTATACTTATTAGCAATACCAGTGATCTCTTTGAGCGCATCTTAACTGGATAGAAAGCCAGCACAAACTGGCATCGTCTGGGTACAGATTGGTACCCTGCCTGTCCCCAGGGGATGGACAAAGTTTCCTGGTAGAAGACGGTGCTATGAAGTCTCCTCAACTTCTGAGAATGTGTTGCTGTCTCTGTAGCATCAACTCTTCTCACGGGGTGCGGAACTGACTCAGAGGAAACGGGGAAAGCCTTGCCTGATGTTGTGGTTGTGTGAGTTGGTTGGGAGAGGACTGGGCAACATCACCATCATCAGGTGTCTCTGCATAAGTGCAACGCTAGATACGCAAAAGTACTCGCACATCAAGATTAAACTCCTGTTTTCTCTCTCCTCGCTCCCTCCCTCCAAAGCTTCTCTTTAGCTTCAGTCCTACTGCATCTGTGTCCTGTCCCATCCTCCACTTTTTTCCCCCTCTTCCCCTCTTTATTAGCTTTTCTCACTCGATTCCAGTCTTTAAATATTGAACTTCTCAGCCCTCTTTCGTTTTTCCCCTCCCTACGTCTTGTCTACCCTGCAGTATCTACCACTGGCTCTCAGTCAGACTATTTCCCCCGTCCTTGAGTTTTCCCCGCACTGTTCATTAGTCTCTTTCATATGTTCTTCCTTGTCTTTTTCCTGCATGCACTAATTATCTTTTCACATGTTTTCTCCATCCCTCCTCTTCCCGCAACATTTGTTATAAAACCAAGGCAGACGTTCACAGATTTTAGTTCATAGGATGAAATTTTGATTAAAGGTGTAAGAACAGCTTTAATACAATATACTGTGGGCTGTTAACACAGCTAATATTGATTTGATTGAACTTGAACTTCATAGGGTTCTCGGAGGAGAGGAAAATTTTTTGCAATGAGAACAATCAGCCACTGGAATAATCTCCCCAGGGAAGTGGTAGATTCCCCAACATTGGACACTTCTAAGATTCGCCTGGACAGTATGCTGAGCCATCATGTCTAGACCGTGCTTTTGCTAAGAAAGGTTGGACCAGATGATCCTTGAGGTCCCTTCCAACCTGGTATTCTGTGATAGGATTCTATGATTGCCATATATGATCTATATGCTGGATCAGATGTCTCATAACATGGGGCAAACACTTGTGTGCACGTGTAGTAATTCATGCAGGTCGAATTACGCATGTGGCTTATCTGTCTTTTCCCACTCACTTCCCAGTAATTTGATGTACTCTTGCAATTGTACAAATATGCTTTAACCTGGAACGCCTCATTTGCTCTGGTTTATTTATTTTTTTCTTTATGAAGAGTTGAGTTACTCAGTGAATGCTGCTACTGTGGCAGTTTTGCCCTACGCCCCTCCCCCCGCCCCAAATCTCCATTGTTATAAATTAGGTTCCAAAATTTAAGCTTGTATTTGCTTTTCATGTTCCCCGCTTTAATGTCTGAAAAATATATTAGAGAGGAGGATGTTCTGTATTAAAAATTAAAAATATTAAGGTCTGTGAAACTTCCAGTGTTGCCTTTGCAATTAAAAGAGAGACTGTCATGTACTTGCCGTGTTCATCTCCAACTCCAATTTGGATTTCCAAGTGGATGTGAAACGGGTCATTCATTTAGAAAACCGTGTCTCATTTTCAAGGTGTTGGTCTAATACATTTTAAATTTAACTCAGTAGCTCTGATGTTTGAAGCCAAATGAATCGGCTTCAGTAACTTTTTATGGCAATAGATATTTAATTGATCTATCAAAGGTACATTCTTCCTTTGACGTGGTTAAAATAGGAGGTTTACTTCTTATGGAGTCTGATTTCATGTGAGTCATCCTCAAATGACTCAGTTGGCTGCATGTTTCAGTTCAGTAGCTTTCCTATTACCTCATCTGTATTTGTGTGCTTCTTTACATTACTAGTCTCTACCCTTCGTGGGTGCTAATGAATTTGATCCTTTAAATTGATGCTGTGGCTTTTTGAAATGCATACTTAAGAAATGTTGCTTGTGGTGGCTACTTGTTTTTCCTAATTAATTGTTCTTAATGTAGTTCTACCTGATCTTTTGTCCTTTGAAGCCTTTTGGTGGGGAAAGGGAAATGGAATGAAACAGAATCATAAGCTTGAAAATGTCATGGTCATCGTAAGTGGTTTGTTTAAACTGTTGCCGAAGGTAGGCTGAATTATCTTTATGATCAGTTGCCTACTTGTAGCAATACATGTGTAAATAAACAGAATATTGCTATTGGGTTTTAATCATTGCTATTTTCATCAAACTGTTACTTATTCTGCATACAGTGAAGGCTTTCTCTGTTACTGATGACTCAAGATGTGGAGGTGGTCTGAGGATTGGTTAGCAAGGATTTTATAATCCATTCTATGTCCTGTGATGGTTTGCAAGGAGTGAAGTGACGGCACGGTTAGAAAAGGAGACAACCTGTATTGAGGGATGCCGGAGCTTGGCTCATTGGGGATGGTTGCTGTGCGCTTGGTCCATAAGCTGCACTGGGCCACTGGGCAGCGGTTCTTTTGATCTGGATGGTGACGTTCACCTGCCAGTCCCTTGGGTATGCGCTGTGCACGAGGGAAAATGGCTGTAGATGTAAGTGTGATCTTAACTGACTTGTTCATTGTTATCCAGCATTATTAATAAATTGTGTGCTCTTTAAAAATGTTATTGTAGAACCCTTCAAAAGAGCCACCTACAGTGGTGAATATAAAATATTCATATAATGAATGCCATTCAATAAAAAATGCCATTTGATTGTCATATTTCATTCAGCTTCAGCCAGCCACGGTTCTGGGAAATCTGAAAGTTTATTCCATTGCAATGGGAGCCTGAACTGAGAAAGATTACCTTCCTTTTAATACTAGGCTTGGAGCAGAAGGACTGCAAACAGCATCATTCATTGCTGTGCGCCAGGTCATGAAGAAATGTTACAATGAGTAGGTGCGTGTCATGTTTAGTATTTGTTAATGTAAATTACATGGTGTATTCTGGATATCTGTTAGTCAGTTTGGGAGAAAGAAGAGAAAAGTGAGTGTTATCAAACATAATACCAGCACTGTGGAACGCTGAACAATACATTGGTGCTTTGCAAGGGCAACAATTTTTGTTTTTAAATGCCATTGGGAGTTTACTATCAGAGTATTTTATGCAGTTTTAGAAGTTATCCACATGAAGAGTGACATCTCTCCGTAAAAGCTGACAACTAATCACTAAATGAATAATCCTAGGGAAATTTTAGGTAGCGGATTCCATGGTTACTTTCTTTTGCTGAGAATATGATCTTGGAACTGGTCTTTGAGCAGCGCAGCCAGGATGCTGAGACTTGGCGAAGCAGCGTGAGGGGAAGGAGTTTAACAGAGCAGCAAGTCAGTAAAATTGTGGTGCAGCACTGTGCTGCTCCATTGCCTCTCGCAGGATATTATTCTAGCAGACTATCAACTGTGTTCCCAGACTTAAAAGTGTAATTGTGCTGCTGTTGGAATGTGCACACAGAGGATGAATCTTGTAGGTAATGAATCCTGACATCTTTGATCACTTGACGAGCAGTAGCATTGGTAAGCCCTATGGGGAGAGACCACCCCACTTCTTTGTCTCAAGCCACCTCTTCAGGATGATCTGTGCCAGCCCCAGAGAGCTCACTGGTGTATGAGTCCACAGAATCTCTTGGCTGGATAATTCAAAATACTTCAGCAGACTGCCATCTTCTCTTGCTGATATTCTGCACTGTAAAAACAAAGCTGTATTATAAATTCTGAATTGGCAAACTGTCCAATCAGTTTCCTTACAAACTTGGCAAATTGTGTGATTGTGCAGATTTGGTATCCCTCAGAGGCCACTTTGGGGATAACTTCAGTTTATTGACTCCCAAGATGAAGAAAAAATTATTTCCTTTTCTGGTGTTAAAGAGGATATAATTTTTTTTTTTTTTCCTAGAAAGAAAGAAGCTGGATTTGCTGTCTGATTTGGTCATATCTCGACTGAAAAGTTCTTGTGGTCTGTGCCACTGCGGAATATTGAATTCAAAAGATGACAAGAACTAGTGTTTAGAGCAATACAGAACCTGGAATCCTCACTTTGAGGGAAATTCTGCTTTAAGAACACAGCAACTAAAATATCTTGTTCCAGCGTGAAATAAAACACCCACTCAGAAAAGCCAATTGCTTATGAAGCAGAATTCTGAAAGCTTACACTTTGAACTAAAATGCTTTGTTCAGATTTTGACACCTCCCCCTTTTTCATTTCATGTTACGTAACGAGCCATTTTCAAGTAAGATGTTAAAATGTTTAATCCTAAAAAGAGTCAAAATCATGCTCTTAGCGTTTGGAAATACGTTTTCATCAAAGATAACATTCTGCTGTGAAGGACTTTGCTCTCCACAAGCTGGTATTTTATGGCACAGCTTTCCATTAAAGTGGTTCCAACCAACTTTGTTACGGAGCTCCTCCTGGGAACATGGAGCCAGCCATCTCCGCAGCTCACTCCCTGGCTGCTCAACGCTGGCATTGCCAGGTTGGTTTAGGGAGCTGAGGAGCCAACATGCATTCCTAAAGCCATATATTTTCCTTCTGTGTCTTTAGGGGTTATAGGAATCCTTACTTTTCCCTGTCACGTACTTCATACTATGCTTCTTTGTCCCTTAGTCTCACCGCTGAAGTGTCTCACCTCCATCAAAAATACCTCCTTGCCCCCTCTGAACAAATGCCATTTCATATTCCATCCTTGGCAACAGAAAATGCATATTGTTCAGTATGGGAATGTCTAGATTGCAGAATCACTACCAAATTCTTGTCCTGCAACATTTGATACAGAATATTGTAAATATTCTTTGTCAGTGTGCTAGCAGCTGTGACAACAATGAAACAGTGGAGTTAGTGCTACACCTGAGACTGTGTTTATTTTGGGCATGCGTACAACTTGGAGGCTGACTGCTTGGCTTCTTTTCCATATTCTTCTGCATAACTGTAATCCCGTTGCAGCTGCGAAGTGGTAGCTGACCTCGGGGGATTAGTTTTGTGATGCATGTAGAGTTCTGAGTGCACTGAATTACACTTTTCTCAACAGCCATGTCATGAAAAGTTGATGTACTGGATAGTACTTGTTACATAAAATACTTTCTGAGTATTAGAAATAGGGATTAATGCGATAGATTATTATGGGGGGTGTGTGTGTTGGATTACTTATCAAGTAGTACTTGGAGTACTTATATACTAATTTGCTTGAGCAAGGCGGTTCTCAAACCAGTGATATCTTATTTCTGTAGTACTGCAGTAACTTCGGAAGGTGGGATTTGGTCAGCACAAACTGAGGAGGCATGCAGTCACCTGAAGGAAGGATGCTGCTGTTTGCTGACAACAGTCAGAACAGCCTGTTCTCTGTCTACAGTCCCTGTCAGTCAGAACATCAGAAATAACTGTCAGACACCTCTGCTCATTGGCAGCTCTCCGGATGGATACCTGATCAGCAGTAAAGTTTGATTAGTCTAATAATTCCCTGAAAAACTGGAAAAGCGAGGCTTTTGTTTAGTCACCTTGGGATTATTGTGGTTAAATGAGGCGAGGTGCTGATTTTCCTGTAGGTTCAGGAGGAGCGTGAACCTGAGCTCATCCCGCTCCAGCCCAGCGTGTCTGTTGGCCGGGAAGGGAGGAGTGGGGACGCGCATCCCAGCAGAGCGAAGGGCTCAGCCCACAGGTCTGTGTGCGAAAGGAGTCGCGCGCTTTGCCCTGAGGGGTTGTCAGCATCCAGGGTACAACCCCGGAGTTCACTGCGTTAACTGGGAATATGAGAGGAAGATGGAGGTACAGCCTGTGCAGCCAAAGACCGCGTGTGAAGGAGCGATGTGCAAGAAGCACACCTAAGTGCATTCGTGTTTCACAAATCCTTTAGACACACTTCTGAACCGATGGCAGACCTTGCTCCGATTCCTGCAGGAACCGGATGCTGTGGCATCTATGGCACATGTTGGACAATCAAGATGTAAGGGTTTATTTGTGTGTATAAGCTCACAGCAGGGGTGGCTGTGTGAGCTGCATAGCTATAATACCATGTCATTGCAATCTTTAATCTTTGTGTGACAAGCTTTTGGATGTGGAAACAGCCTGAGAGAAAAAGTTGTGCAATTAGATTGTATGCACCGTCTTTCACACTTGTCTAGGTTAGCACTGCCTCCTCTCTTATTCTTCTGGGAATTACACTTCAATATGAGTAACTGTGCTGCTCTTTTTCCTAATGAAGTGTCTTTTTTTCCTTTTTTTAACCATTGTGAACTTGTAGGGGGATTAATGGGGCTTCACTGAAAATGCCTAACAGGCTACATGGCCTTTAAGTAACACAGATGCATTTTTATCTCCAAATATGGCACACGCTAAACATTCTTTGGTTGAGTTAGACTTTGAAGAAAAGATTTCCTCGATACTGAAGATCAAATGGAGGATAACAGCTGCTTGGGATAATTAGTGCTAGGAATAGACTGATTTATGGAGCATCAGGCAGTGCTAGCAGCTATGTTTCTGCAGCTTTCCGAGATAAGCTTGACATTTAAAAACAAGATGCTAGAAAAGTGGGCTGTGAACTTAATCTGTTTGGATCAATAGTCCTGCTTATAATTCTGTGCTGGAGCAGCACTGGAGGAAGAGTTAAATGAGATCGTCAGATTTTAAAATGCTTTTCTCCTTGAAGCTGTTAATAACCTGAATTTGGCTTACTGAGCAGTAAATGAGTGCTTCTCACATACCCTTGAAATTTGCCGAGGAAGTCAAGTCCATGTTCCATCTCCACGTTACATCGTCTTACTGGAACACTTATGTTCTAGTGACACAAACTTATCATTTATATCTCTCTCTCAGTAAAAATTGGAAACCTCTTGCTATGTTTTGCCAGCAGTGAAACAGCTTCTAAATTTAGTGCCCTGTAAATTGTAGTTACCTCCCTAAAATTACAGCAACCTGGTACTGATCAATATGTTTTCCCTGCCATCCAGACAATACGTATGGCCAAAATATAGAGCATGAACAGTTTATGGTTCTTGGGTTGAATTAGGTGTCATTGATAACTAGCAGTTTAATGTGAGGGTTTGGGGTGTTTTTTTTTCACAATGTGTTACTGCTAATTTCTTATGTCATCCAAAGGTCGTTGCCAGCAATAGTTATTGGCCCTTAGATCCTGAAGGAAAAATAATGATCCAGTGAGACTAACGGAAGTCAGAATAGGGAGATAATCAATGTACGTAGCTGATCTTTTTAAAAAAAGAATAGTAATCTGAGGAATTAAATATTACTAATATTTATAGTGATGCCTAGAGAGGCCCAGTGAAGTCAGGAGCCTATGAGCTGTTCACTGGACAAACACATGTTACAAGACTCTCTAAAACCCAAACTTCTAATGAGACAAGACTGCTTGAAGGCTGGTAGAAGCAGCACATGTTCAGGGGAGTGAAGTGAGTTGTCCCAAGCTGTGCAGTAGTAAATAAACAATCAGAGCTTTGCTGTTACCGAAACTCATGCTTGCCTGCTATTGTCTGTGTTCAAAAGCAATTTTAATGGCTCAAGGCTTCAATACTAAATGACCCTTTGATTAATCCTAAACACGTTAAGTTCAATAAACTTGTCCTGTAAGAGTGAGTTATGAACTTAAATTTTGTCATTTAACTGTTGAGGAAAAAAGCTTGGAGTTAGTAATGTTGTGACAGATAACTGTTTTCTCCTCTTCAACTTACTCTTGAACTTCAGCAAAAAAACTGTCTCTGTGTCAAACTTACTTAAATGACTAATGTACGTACTTTTTTCAGGAAGGGGAGGTGGCAGTTTGAGGTTCGTTTGCTTTGTTAGCTGCTTCCTTTTCCAGCACTCGCAGAATGTGCTCTGCGCACACTCTATGGCCCACATGGGAGTTGAAGGGAATTATGTGGTCTGGAGGACCTGGGGCCGCAGGAGCTTCACATACGTGCAAAACTTCATGGGAAAGTTTCCATTTCTTTACAGAATTAGTGGCATCTGCAGATGGGAACCGATGTGTATGTGATCAAAGAACCTGAGTGGTATTGGAGGACTTCCGTATTGACTGATGAAGATTTGTGGTTCCAAGAGCTCTATGGGGCTTATATGAGCTTCTCTTGGGGTAAACCCCATTGCCCTCCCCAACTCCAGAAGGGGATTTGTTTCTGTTCCTGTGTAATGGAGCTCTGTCCACGGAGGCCGTGTGTACTGGGAGAGGGAGGATCCCTGCTGGAAGCAGGGCTCTGTTATCCTTGGTCATGCAGGAGCAACCTGTCTCTTTGCTGTGTGTCTAATGAAAGCGTGAGTCTTTGATGGGTGTCCTTAGCATTAGTGCAAAGAAGTACTAAACAACATATAAAAACTTTTATGTATTAACATTGTCCCATTCCCATAGTGCTTCCTGGCCCAAAGCAAAGGCGTTTTGTGGTTAGTCATTTTTCTAACTTTGCCAATTACTGTTTAATCTAAGATCTTTGATAGTATTCTGTCTATGGATAAATCTTGTCCTGGGGACATAGGGTCATTTTGCTTTTGTTAATTATGTTGGGGGGATTAAAATCTTGCGGTTTCTGAAATAGTAGTTCAGACCAATGAAGCTGTCAATCCACACTGTAAAATTCAATTTCTATGCTACATGCTAAGCAAATAATCAGATTCCAAGAAAGGAAGAGCAGCTCAGTTTTAGAGCTGGGAGCCTGCAATCTGCTATGACCTCCATTCTTTTGCAAATATTTTAAGCATGCCTACAAATCATACCTGTCAGAATTCTTTTTTCATATACTGCATTAGTTTTTCTGCTGAATTGGTGATTTGTTTTTTAAAATGACGGTGTAGCATTTCAGCAGGATTCTGAGGTGTGAATACTGGCCAAGTTATGCATTTACTTTATATTGTTTAGCAAGGTTAGGGAACATTTCTTAATTTTTATAATCATGCTTTTCCGCAATATTTTTATGTAGGCCTCTTCTTAATATGTTACTTACAAAAATAATATTTTTAATTCTGTGCTTCAATAGACAGTTAATTTCTCTGACAAAAAAAAAAAAGAAAAAGGGGGCATAATGCTCCCTGACACCTCACTTCAATTCATTACTTTGTATTTAATTTAAAAGATCCTCGCTATATATTTTATCGAGCATGTAAGCAGTGCTATGACTTTTATTCCAGTTGTTAACTCTAGACTTTATGCTACTGGTTACTACAGCAGTTAAAATATATTGTTACTTTAGCAGTCCTTGCATGACGTGTCTTTTGCCTTGCTCCTGAGATGCAACTATCTGCTTAATGCAACAGCGTATGATCTGCTTTACTGTTATAGTCGGCACATGAAGGCGATAAGTAAAATAAATTGACTCCCTGCCCCCCTTCTACTTTCTTCATCGGGACAACACAGATCTCTGTTCTCAAATGGTAATTATAACTTAAGAGTTTATTTATACAGTTGAACCAAATTAGGAAAAAAAAAACCCAAACCAAAAAACCTGGATGCTGTTGTTTAATTCCACCCCCCCACCCCAATTTCACCACATGAGAAGATCCATCCACTTACTTATCTATCATTTTTCTCTGATTAAGAGCTTGTTGGAAGCATTTGGGACATAGAAAGCTTCTGCAAATTCTTTTTTTATTTTTATTTTATTTTTACTGTGTGTACTTTTGTCCGTTTGGAACATGTTTACAGATAGGTGTTCACATGAGCGCTAGGTGCCTAAGCTTCCCTTATGGTCATCGCAGATCTAGTCAATGTGTTGCTCTCATTGCTTTAATATCCAAAGCTCTTCACAACCTACTCTTCTCTGTTGTCACATCCTTCTTGTTTCTTGCTCAGTACTCAAGGTTAGCTCATGCCTCCTACCCGCATCCCACGCTTCACATTTAAAACAAGCACCTTCTCAGTTTTCCCCCCATGTTGGTAATTTCCTTGTAGATGTTTGGCCATGTTGAACTTGGAGTTGATTAAAACCTAATCCCTCATCCCTCTTATTTACCTTATTGCTACCTCATTGTCCTCCTTCATGCGTGTCCCTTGGTACTCATCTTTGCCATGAAGCCTACAGAAACACAATAGCAGCTCTTACATTAACAGTACTGTCCACCATGTTTTCCAGTATCATCTCGCTGTCTCCTTGTGCTCCTCCATATGCTGATGTGTTTTCTTTTCTCTTATTGCTTTCTTTTAAAGCAGGCAGTCTGTTTTTTGCTGTGCTTGTACAACATCTACTACAATAATGCTGCAGCCCAGAATTAGGATTTATGGCCCCTGCAGTGAATACAAATAGTTTTAAGAGAATATCAGGCTTACTCAGTTGTGCAAGCTTGTTGTCCTCTGTGACTGGCATAATAAGGGAACTAACTTACTCCAGTCTTGTGATCAAGCAATATTATATTTAAACCCCTTTTTGTTTCTTGCCTGGGTAGTTCCAAGTTTTATCTCTGCCTTGTCCTTTCCATGCAGCCATCGAACCCTATGTTAAGATCAAGGTTTCCACATTGCATTTATTTTGTAATGTCAGAGTAGGTTTTTTCTTTTCCTTCTGAGATATTTGAGGTGCCTCTGATCTGTGGCATATGATGTTTAAAAAAACATGACTTGGTTTCTGTTTTCCAAGAATTCTTTCAGTTCTTTCCTGTTAAGCTCTGGGAACAGTCGCTTCCCAGTGATGGGCCTGGTGTGAAATAGGTCACCGTTTGTACTCAGCCCATTGGCACTGGTTGCTGTCACTTGTGTGCTAAGGCTTGCTGCGTTATCAGCAAATTTAATTCTTCCGTCCTCAAAACCAGTTTTGCCTAGGAACTCCAGATGCTGCAGATGGTGAGGTGGTGTGATGGTGAGAGTCAGTGGGGAGAGTTAATAATTTGTGATGTAAAGCATGTGAATATTTGAATTCCTAGCTTTCAGTGTGATTGTGTTGTAGGGAGAGGTTTAAGAAAAGCTTGTAGATTACTGCTGAGTGGTTTTCTAAAGAACTTGGGAAAATAGGGTCTTTGTACTGTACTGGATTGTGCGTAGGTCTGGCAGACAAGTACATGTGGTTCTGCTGTTGCTGCCTCAGCCCCGGTACCGTACAGATGTCAAGTCTTTCTGCATCTCCCTCATTCATGGAAACAGGTATGTCTTCACAGATGGAGAGAGGCTATAGGCAGGTTCAAGGGGGTTACAGGCGCATCTGCACTTCTGTTTTAGCAACCTGTGATGCTTTTGAGGGCTTTCATATTCTCACCCACATGACTCTATTGCATAAGCATCTCATGCCACACTGAGAACAACCTACTGATTGAGGGACTGCAGTCAGCCTTACCTGCACTGATTCACTGCCTGCGAATGGGGTGCCTCCCTAGATGGGAAACTGGTCATTACAGCTCCATCCCATTGTGTTGTAAGCTGCTAGAAACTGCTTTCACAACTGATTCACAGATGCCTTCGTTACAGATGTATGGTATTTCAAGTGTTTTCACTGGTGATGGAAAAGTTTGGCGTACTTCTCAGGTTGCATCTTATCGGCCAAAAATTTCAAGAAGCAATATAATTATGAATATTATTAAACTTGTAAATACACTTGCTAGGTGTAACTGTCCATCGCTCCCAAAAGATAAATTACAACACACATTTGTGGGTAGCTGATGTTGAGGTAAAGGAAAGCTGGCTTTATTGAAGGGACCTTCTCTCTTTCTCTGCCGTTGTCAACAGTCATCGATCCTGTCCTACTGTCTGCACATGTGTAGTACCGAACACAGGAGTGGATGGTGTGCATGGGAGGGAAGGAGCAGAGTGAAAAAAAAATACTAAAGATCATAATGAAGAATATGGAGTCTGAAGTTCTCTCTTGGCCAAATCCTGATTGTGATAAGCTGAAGGATCATGTAGTGTGTATACAGTTGTGAGCTTCTTACAGGAGCTCTTATAGCAGTAATAGCCTTGCAGATTAATTTCCTGTTGAAAAATAGACGCTACACTAAGCAGTGCCATTTTAATGATCAGTCCTCAATAGATATGGCTAAACAACATGCAGGCAATATTCTCTTTCAGGCATCTTAGCTGTAAACAGGGCCCCAGGCCCAGAGCGTGCTTTCAAATAAGAGAATACCCCAGATACTCTCTAGTTTGTCTTAAATGCTCCAAGAACAAGTGGGCTGTTTTAGGGCATTCCTCAATAGAAGGTACTGTTAAAGAGTACTTACTAGGTTGTCAGTTTTTCAAGGGAGAAATAAGTAAGAAGGCTATGAGCCTGAAGTCTAAAGGAAGAGGAAACATTGGACTAGAATTGAGCGCTTTTGGATTTGTTCCTGAGCTCTGCTGCATGCTTCCTGAGACTAATCATTTCAATCTTGGTTCTCCATTTCTGAAAATCATAGATGTTATTTCCTGTCCATTGTGTAGTTTATATTTGTGCTGGATACCTTTGTAGGCAAGGATTGGCTCTGCTCTTTTTGTCTGTAATATCTAATATAGGACACAGTGAGGTCCTGACCTCTTTTGTGACGTTTATGTACAAAGTGATACAAATGATGACTGATGCAATGGAAAAGTTTAAAATATTCATGCTGTGTTGATGAGACTGTGATGTGTCAACATGCTGCACCATTTTCCTGGCTCCTACTTGTTGAAAGTGAGTAAAATGGACCTTCTCTAGGCACAAATACAGTAGCAAAACTTCATTTTTCTGTTGGTTCTGGAACCATCCTTTTTCCAGCAAAGACAACCCTGGATTAATTGTCTGAGAGCAGAGACCAGCTTGGTGGCAGAACTGAATCTGTTATTCCAAAATAACATTTCTCCTTCTGTATAACACAGATCTGTCCACTCTTACCTGTAGACTCCCTCCTCGTGTGCCCATGCAACTATGGATATGCGATGTATCACTACAGGCTTTGTGCTTGGTGGTCCACACAATAGAGCTAGCTGGTAGATCAGAGCATCTGCTCACCTACAGCGTCTGAGGCAGCAAGTCGGTAGCAGAGCCTGTAGAGCAGTGCTGGGAGTGCTGGAGGTGATGCTCTCCTTGCAGGCTGAGGTGGGAGGAGCGCTGGGCTCTGCAACCTTCATGGGCTCTCTCGTTCAAGGACACACACTGTAGCATCGCTGTAGCACCTGTGCCCCTTCTGTGCCAAAGACCCAACAAGCCAGAGGCCTCTTTTTCAAGCTGTCAGAGGTGGCTCCATCTTGTGCGTTGGAGGAGTGCGAAACTCCAGGTGGATCATGCTTGTTTTTAGGCTTTTAGGATCAAGCAGAAGAAGTGGAGCTGTTTTTAGCTGGGGGGATGTTTAATAATAGAACACATATAGAACTGGGTAGGATAGGAATTTTGTGCTGCAGTGGTGAAGATGGGTTAATGCATTTAACTAAATATATTTAAAATAGTTTTGCCTCCTGAGATAATCTAAAATTGCCTTATTCTTTCTTCCTTCCAAAGTGGACATATTTCATTCCATGTGTTTTCTCTTATACACTGCAATTTGAAAGTGAAATCTTTTCTCTTTTGAAGCTCATGATGAACTAGAATGCACATCAGAACACGTGTTGAGTACAGATTAAAAAAATTTCTTGATTTGCTAACTTCTGTAGAGCTATTTGAAGCCAAGTGGTAATTGTGTTGCATTTTCTGGTTACGTTTTGTGGACTCCTAAAGAACTCTGGGGCTTAGCAGACAATGGCCCTGTGATGTGGTCAATACAACAGGTTTTGCCTTGTGGTTGCAATACGTTTTTCTCCCCTCATCCTATTGATATATACCTGCTTTCTGATATTTGCTGTATCAGCAGCTGGTGTAGTGATGCTGCCTAAACGTAATTTCTAAAATGCTTGCGGATGAAACGTGTGACAATATTATCATACAATATATTTATTATAAAACAATCTTTTCATGGGTATGTGTTGCTTTAAGTATTTTTGCTAACACAGGTGTCCAGCAGTGTGGCAAACAAGCTTTCTCCTCAAACTCTCACTGTTTTACTGGGATGTTGTCATGCGAATCAGAATTAAAGGAGGTCTGTACACTTTTCTGTGAAATAAAGGGGAGGATGGGGAGCTCACGAAATGCATTGACCCAGCCAAACATGTCTCACCATTTTTAGCCTTGTGATTACAGTCAGTCTTCCTTCGCGCACATCAGAAGAGAACCAGTGAGCTGTGCCTTCCATTAATCCTGGGTTTGGGTAGTTAAAGCTCCATGCAAACAAACGTGTCCTTTTCTTTAACAGCAAGGTCGGGCTGTGGGCCTGTTTCTGCTGCTGTTCCTGTCGCTGCCCCATCTGCTTGTGCTCGCTCTCCCTTTCTAGCTGCCTGACTTCTACCTCATTGTCCCAGTGCAGACAGAAGAGAAAGGGGTGATGAATGACGAGGTTTAAGGTAAATGGGTTTGCTTTCTCTGTGTCAGACCCTGGCAGTGATCGTAGGACAGATCACTGTACAGCCGACTGTAACAATCGAGCAAGGTAAACATGTGAACTACTTTTTCTTATGAAGTATGCTCTGCCTTAAAAAGGCATAGTTAGGAGGTGGTGGTAAGACTGCAAAGAGATACCAAATGTGGGGGTAAGCTTTTTCAGAAAGTGACTCTGTTGTGTGGGAGGGAATAAATGAACTACGGGGGGCGGGGGTGAGAGTAAATTCTCAGGTTGAATATTACAGAATATCTGGAGCTGAAATATCTGGGCTAGCCAAAACATTTTAATTTCGTTTTTCACATCTTTTCTGAGTGTCATCTGTCTTGTCAGTAATTGCAGGTGAGGGCTTGTGGACATGGGAGACCTCTCTGCAATTGGTGGATCAAACTAGATTTGTGATGGCTGGTGACATCTTTGGATTTAAAATTGTTGCATTTTCACCAACTTGAAACTATAGTGATTTGTCTGTGAGCTGTAGTGTTCCATATACTTTGACATTTCCCCATCGTTGAAGACTACTTACAACTTCACAGTGGCAAATTTATACAAGACGCTGACATGCAGTGTCATGTTTAGATGTCTGCAAGTCCAGGGAGTGGTGCAGGACATGTCTTGCCACAGGCAAATAAGAGGCTTTGCCTGATCAGTGGTTAAACCGCAAACTTTCCTAAAAGCTAGGCTCTTACCCTTAAGATATGTATATGTATGCTTAATGGGAGGCTTATCCGTGTCTCTAAAATCCATTTGTGCTAATGATCCAGTGAGTCATCAGACCCATTAGTATGGCTTGGCTTCTTCGTTTTGTCTCCTGGAGTTCTTTTTTGCATTTTTTTCTTAAGATTAATTTTGCATTAATTGGCTGGAATGCGGGAAAGCGTCCTTAATGGTATGCTGGCCTTCAGAAGTTGACATGTCCCAAGTCACAGAACGATTGTCCTGATTATTTCCATTTTTTCTAATAGAGTGACAAAATGACAAGTAGGAGAAATAGCAATAATGAGGACACTTTGAGAGCTGATTGTCCTCATCAGTTAAATATTGGTGTCTTTCTTAGAGCTGATTTGCAATTGTTTAAAAATTGAAGGTAACATATGATTATGTTCATTTTAGTGGGATGACTGGTGCTCACTGTATGAATAATGAGTGCTTCCTGAAACTTTGGCTGTGGCTTTGGGCAACGGTATGTGGTGTTGGGTTAGCTGGTCTTGAAACGAGCCAAGAATGATGTGGTGCTATTTGTGTATGGTGCTTAAGGAAGACGAGAATAATATTAGAGAGATTACATGTTTTTTTCTGTATTTAAATGTTTCTGTTACAGTCACGTTGGTACAATCTGTACACCTGGGGAGATTAATTCATTTCAAATTTGATGCTTTAACCACTAAATCATCATCTCCAGCTGGCACTGAAATGAAGCGATTTGCATCATCTACATCAGCAGGGAAGTGTCACCTTTGTTAAAAAAAGAACCACCGACACACAGACTTAATTATCTATTCAGAGTGCAAGCTAGCAGCTCAAATGTAGTGACTTTTTTCCAAAACCAAACCAGATATTTAAATAGGCATGCTCAAAAATCATGCTTCTCTGAAAAATTAACAGTAACTTCTAAAGATAGATATAACTGATCTCAAAAAAGGCTTGCCTCTGTATTTTATATTGTGTATCTTTTATATAATTGGCTTTGCTGCTTCTCTGTTGCCAGTTTTCTCCTATCTTTGTAATGTGGCTGAGAAAAACTTTTTAATAAAGAAGCAAATTGTTGTTTCCAAGCTACAGATGTTGGCAGGTAGCCTCAGACTTCTCGTAGGTTTGTCTTTGAGCCCGAGTAATGTGGTGTGATAAATCTGCTCTCCTTCCACTGAAGTGCTAAGTGGTTTAGATTGTAAAAGCTATCATTATTTCAAATACTTTTCCTTCTTGTCAGTCAAACCACTAGTTTGAAATTCTGTATCAAACCCTTTTAAGATGCTGTTAGGTCAGATGGCACTGGAAAATGCATCTAATAAAATGCTGTTGGATAGCATCTTTTAACTATTTAGTGCATGTATAGCACATCATTAGTAATAAGTGCATTTGCAGTTTAGATTCATAGAAAAGGCTGTTATTTTAGTTGAGGATGTTCAAAGTCTCTGTGATGGAGAGTCAGAAACACAGAAACTGTGCAGCCTGCTGGCTCATGCTGCTGCTGGGGCAGTCCCTGAGCAGCCCTGGCCGCAGGACCGGACCCCGGCCCACCCTGGCACTGAGATGCAGTTACATCCATCGCTCTCCCCATGCTCCATGGCCTGGTGGCACTTGTGGGACCCCTTCCCAGGACACTTTTTGAGCGGGGCAGCGGGACACTCTGTGCGTGTCCAGCTGTAGGCCGGAATCCCCCGTGAGAAGTCTTTTTGCTGGATGTTTATCTCACTTCATTCTGTGCAGAAATGCCAATATTGCCCCCTGTAAGAGCAGGACCTGTCAGTGTTGCCCGTGCTGGGTGGTCTGTGTGCAGCCCGGGGGGGGCTGTGCCGCTCTCCCGGAGCCCCCCCGCTGCCGCCTGGGCTGCCTGTATGTCTAACCGGAGCTGCTGCTGCATCCCAGGTGGTGCTGGAGGAGGAGGAGGAGAGGCTGCTGGTTTATTCAGGCGGTGATGCTCGGATTGTGGGCGGGAGCAGCTCCTT